>VDFB02363311.1:0-147152 GCA_007258455.2 Sequoia sempervirens
CGTGGATGAGGATGGGGTGCTCTATAGTGATGGATGGGTGGACTGATGTTAGACATCAGCCACTCATCAATGTCATAATCACATGCCCTGCTGGTTCTTATTTTCTTAGAGCCGTAGATTGTTCGGGGAGACGTAAGGATTCAAACTTCCAATTTTCCATATTGAGAGATGCCATAGAGGAGGTTGGGGCTGCTAATGTGGTGCAAGTGATCACCAATTCAGCACGTGTGTGCAAATCGGTTGGTTTGATAGTGGAGGGTACTTATAGGCACATATTTTGGACCCCATGTTGTGTTCATGCATTGAACAATGCATTGAAAGGCATAGGGAAGTTGGATTGGGTGAAGCAAACGATGGCAGAAGCTAGAAATATTCAGATGTTCATTTGCGATCACCACACCTCACTTGCTCTTGTCAGATCATTTTCAAAGGAGTTTCTCAAACCTGTTGAGACAAGGTATGCCACTTCATTTTGTTTCACTTTCAATTTTTCAAATTTTGAAACTTCAAAGTTGAAACATTTCAATTTGTATTCATAATTTGCTTTTGTTTTAAATTTTTTTTTTTTTAATGAATCATTGAATCAATGAATGTAGATATGCCACATACTTCATCTTGTTGGAAAGGATGCTTGAGGTGCATGAGCCTCTACAAATGATGATGGTCAATGCAGAGTGGACTAGATGACCTAATGCAATTTCTGCTCAAAGAAAGACCATCAAACAAAAGATCCTCGATGACGATTGATGGGCCAATGTGAGGTAAAACATATTAGATGGCTGATTTTCATATTAAATTTCTGATTTTAATATTTTAATTTTACTGTCCAATGTTCCAACTTTTGAAGTTTCTAACATGTCAATTAACTTGTCAACTAATTATTTTGAACTTTTTGTTTGCATTTTGCAGATATATTTGCTCCTTCATCTCGCTTGTTGTAGATGTCATCCTATATGCTGATACAGACTCTCCTAACCTTGGAGAGATGAGTTGAGACATTTGACAGTATGCTTGGGAAGATCAAGCAAACTATTTCGGCAAAGGATCCCACTTTGGATTTAAATGAGCAACACATTAGGCCCATTGTGACACGGAGGTGGAATACAATGAACGCCCCACTTCATATGGCTGTCTTTGCTCTAAATTCCAAATGGTATGCACCAAGGGATGGTAGGGTGCCTCCATGTGATGACCCTGAGGTTTTAAATGGGTTCATACGAGCCAATGATAAGATGTATCCAGTAGAGCAAGCTTCACTACTTCGGACACAATTCCTAGACTTTGCAAATCTTAATGGCCCAAACTTGAGTAAACCACATGCAAGGTTGGATAGAGCTATATTAGCTCAAACGAACCCTATTGGATGGTGGACCTATCATGGGAAGGATACATCGCAGTTGAAGACACTTGCTACTCGCCTTCTTGCACAGGTTGCCAGTTCCTCTGCTGCAGAGAGGAATTGGTCCACATATAGATTTATCCACTCCCTCAAGAGGAATAGACTTACCTCTAGACGAGCGGAGAAGCTAGTGGCCGTTCACAATGCTCTTCGACTTCAAGATCGACAGACTCCAAAGTATCGACAAACTCCAGCTCTACAGTGGGATATTGATCTCAAGGACATGGCCCAGGTAGATGGGGAGGAGACAGCTGAGGGTTTGGTTGGGGTTTCGTTGGTTGAGGAGGACATCACAGTGGCAGTGACTCAGAGGATGACTCTGATTTTGATGCGGTTATGGGAGATGATTAGGGGCAGCAGTGCTCTTTGTTTATTCATTATTGACATACGATATTGTATTTTGATTTTCATAGCAAACTTTAAAACTATATGGCAGCAATGTAGCCTTTGGGCATTTTGATATAAGTTTATAAATTATAACTTGGAGGTTGTTTCAAGATTCATGTATGTTAATTTTGAATGGGTATTGAGTATTGTTGAACACAAATGTTATATGTTAAGGTTCTATAATGTATATTATGCATGCCTTATCCATGTTATCATATGAATATTTAAAATTTCCCTATATTTTATATAGCCATCCCCCCACCGTCCCCAAATTTTGCCTGTAAATCTGGAAACTTGGGGGACTCATCCCGCCATCCCTCACCGTCCCCATCCCGGAAACTTGGGGTAACACTGCTTAAAACCAACTCCACTTGCTTTTCCTTTTGTTTTAATTTTTGAAAACTTTCCCTCAAAATAGGAATAACCAATTAAAATTAGTTATTCAAATCCACAACCCTTCTTTTTATAAGGTTAGAAATTTGGGTTGTGAGTTACAAATTTTAGTGAATTTTGCAAACTCACAACCTACTTTTCTAAGTTAGGATTTTGGGTTGTGAATTGCAAATTTTGGTGAATTTTGCAAACTCACAACCTACTTTTCTAACTTTAAACTTTAAGTTGTGACTTTGAACAACATTTTTAACTCCAACTAATTTTCCCACTTAGACTTTTAATTACTTATTTAATTTAAATAAGTAATTAATTAATCCAAACACTAAGATCAAACTGTGTCATGGAATTTGTACACCTCTTTTGTCCATAAAACCTCAATCATGCTTCGACAACATTTGATCCAAAATAATCCAAATAAATTTTGCCATTGCAATTGAAAACCAGCTAAATCCACAATCCTGCCAAACAAAGAAATTTTCATAACTTTTGACTGGCTATATATTTTTTTGCATGAAAATTTTCTAGGTTGCTCAAAATGCCAATATGAAGAAACCCATTAAGTGAATTTTTCCCAGCTTTTCTGAAAATTCATATTTAATCATTTTCATAATCTCGCGCACAAAAAATTGAAGCATTAAAATATCTCAGCTTGTGAAGATTCAAGACTCAAAAACCCGCCACATTGGCTGAAATAACCTCTAGAATATCCTCATTGAAGGAATTTACACCAGCTTTTATAGATTTTAAAAATTAGTTATTTTCATGAATTTTGTTATTGCTCTCCATTGCACCTGATGATCGGAACAGGGATGATGAGCGATTTTGCTTCAAACTGGCAAGATGCTCAAAATTTGGTTGGGGATAATTTTGACTAGGAGGCTCTCAGTTTAAGGATTTTGACTCAAAAGTTTAAAATTTGTCAAGTTTAAAAACAAGGTTAACACAACTTTGCCTCATATTGCAATTCTCTATTCCATGAAGTACCTTCCAATTAAAGTTGCAAACTAAGTGTTACGAGGAACAAAAAAGCTAGAACTATGGCTGTCCACACTGCATGATCCTCATATTTGTGGCCCAATGGAAGAAGACCCCCCACTCCCCCTTCTGCCCTCCCAATATCTCCCTATGACCCTATAGAAATAAAAACTATGTTTGGGGCTGCATTGCCTTTGTTTATCTCTTTTTCTCTGCTTTCCTTTGGTCATATGTTGCAAGGAGTGCTTTCATCTCCTTCTCAACCTCCATAATACCTATTGTACATGGCATAACATCTCAACAAGGGATCCATGCAAGGTTTGAGTCAATTTATGCCTCCGATGATACTCTTAGTGCAATGGATACAAATAAACTCTTCTCACGCTAGACTTAGTATCCCATGTTTCTAGCAAGGATCCTTGAATTTGCCAACAATTCTTCTATTTTCAAAAGCCATATTCCTTTTAGAAAAATAAAAATGAAACCTAACAAAAGGGAGACAACATAAAAAAAATAATAACACCACCTATTTTTGAAAGCCATATTCCTTCGAGAAAAATAAAAATGAAACCTAGCAAAAGGGAGACAACATAAAAAAAAATAATAACACCACCTATTTTTGAAAGCCATATTCCTTCGAGAAAAATAAAAATGAAACCTAGCAAAAGGGAGACAACATAAAAAAAATCAATAATACCCTAATTAATAGCCTGAACTTAAAAGATAAAAATAAAAAATTGCTGCATAAAAGATTTCCTTATTCCGGTCTGCATTTATTTGAAAATTTGCAGAGTACTACACTACAGATCACTAGTGTTTTCACTTTTCTAATGTCATCATTACTTTGTATTCCTACTATGAATTAATGCCAATATGCTCCATTTCAAATAAAAAAAGAAGTGTAATATGTTTTACTTTTAAAGGAACCAGGAGACCATAATGGATAAATCTTTCTATGTTGAAGCCTAAAAGTATTGATTCAGAGATTAATTGAATATCACATGTGGAAATCATATGAATATTTAAAATTTTGTTCATAATACAAGTTCAATTGGATTTTAACAGTTATAATTGTGAAAACGGTTATAATTGTGAAAATTCAAGCCTGCAAGTCATTTAATTGAAATTTTGTTCACATTGCAAGTTTAAATGACTTGGAAGTTTGAATTTTTATAATCAATTGTGAAAATTCAAGCTTGCATGTCATTTAATTTAAATTTTGTGCATATTACGAGTTTAAATGACTTGCAGGCTTGAATTATAAATATGAAAATTCAACACTTTCAGGTTTCAACATAGCAAGGAATCGAAGGATCTTAAACTGTGAAAACTACTGCCTACATAGAAAGGAATCCAATGAACATTATGAAAAAATCTTAAAATTGTTTGAAACTTTGTTCATTTATGGGATATCCATTATGGAACATGCTCTACAACTATACTGGTTGTTTAACTGTAAGTCTATAAATATTATTAAAGTTTGAAGAACTTTAAAGTTTAAAGTTTAAACTATGAAATTTTCCACAATCACACATAGATGTGAGGGCCAAGGAGATCAAAGCCAAAGAAAACCTATGTATTTGCATCATGTCATCACCAATCATGTGCCCTAAGTTGCCGCCAATCATCACCATCTCCACACTCAAAATGCAAAATCATAAAAAGTTTTTAACATTAGGTGAAAAAAAAATATACTCATTCACTGAGGTTTTCTTGAAAAAATTGTGAGTTTCAACGAAATTTTGGCAAAAAAATGCCACAAGTTTTTTCGTGAGTTCCATGTTTTTGACTTGTAAGTTTCGCAAGTACTCTACAAGTTTTGCATCTATGGTTCAGATATTTGAGTTCAAAATTTTACCCCATAAGAAATTGTTTTCCATGCACCATCTCCAAAACATTTTAATAGCTAAAGCCACATAGTTAAGGACTGAAGTTCTCACAGCTTAGCCATCTTTGTCTTTGAGCTGACAATTTTATTTCCTAGTTAACTTGATGCCATTTCCTTTTGTCTGAATTTCCTTCCCAAAGAAATTTCCTCATTTTTCTGTCCATATCTTGAAGGACTTCCTTAGGAGCCACCAAAGCCATAAATCTATACACTAGAAGAGCTTGTAAAACAGTCTTAATAAGAACCATTCTACCAGCTAGGGATAGGTACCTATGTGTCTAGTAGTTAATTTGAGAATTCATAGAATCAAACAAATCCTTCCAATCTTTCATGCCAAGAAAATTGGGAGAGATAGGGACACCTAAATAGTTGAGAGGAAGGCTGGAAATAGGAAACTGAAGTATCTCAACAATCTTCTTCTAAATGCGCTGATGTAAATGGAAGAAAAAAAATGTATGGTTCCTATTCATTTAAGATTTGCCTAGAAGCACTGATATAAGTATCCAAGGCATTCCTCCTATAAGCTTTGGCCTCAGCTATGGTGGCTTCTCCAATAGACAAGTGTCATCCACAAATTGAAGATGTGACAAAATCCACACCTGCCACAATCTAGAAACCAATGGTAGCACTAGAAACCTTGAGGTGATCCAAAAAGTGACCAAGAATTGAAGATGTGACCTATGTTACCCCAAGTTTCCAGGATGTGAACAGCTGGGGACGGGTTTTAGGGACGGGGACAGGAGGGAGGCTAGTTTTTAGGGGAAGACAAGGGACAGCTATTAGAAAATAGGGAAAATTTAAAAAATATTGAAAATTTCAAATATTCATATGATAAGGCAATCATCATATACATCATAGAACCTTAACACATAATACTAGAGTTCAATTGATATTTTCATTTCATAGAAAGCAAAAAACAAATCAAGTTTTAACAAAATTTAATTGCATTCATTGAAAATGTGCATATATATTATATAAAAATTACATCAAATTGCCCAAAGGCTGCAAGTTTCAACTAGAAAATGACAAATATAGAAATATGCAGCTGCCCCTAATCAGCATCCCCTAATACTGCATCAAAATGGGAATCTGAGTCAGTACCACTATGAGAGGCTATCTCATGCTGATCCAATGGAACCCCAAGCAATGCATCATGTGCCTCCTCACCATCAACTTGTGAGGTATCTTCGGGATCAACATCCCAACATGCAATTGGAGTGTAACAATACTCAAGTGTTTGTCGATCTTGAAGCCACAAGGTACTATGCACAACACTAGCTTCTCCGATTGTCTAGAGGTAAGCCTATTCCTCTTCACTGACTGGATGAAGCTATATATAAACCAATTCCTCTCTGCACCAGAGGAACTAGCAACCTGTGAAAGGAGACGAGTGGCAAGGATCCTCAACTCTAGTGTGTCCTTTTCTTGCCATGTCCACCATCCAATGGGGTCAGTTTGAGCTAATGTAGCTCTATCCATCCTTGCCTCTGGTCTACTAAATGTTGGGCCAGGAAGACTCACAAAGGCTAGCCACTGTGCTCTAAGTTTGTTGGACTCCTCAGTATACATTTTCCCAAGGGCCTTCATGAAGCCATCTTTCACCTCTTCATCATCACATGGAGGCACTCTCCCAAGTCTTGTTGCATACCATTTGGGATTTAGAGCATAGGTAGTCATATGAAGTGGGGTGTCCATAGTGTCCCATTGTCGTGTCACAATGGACCTAATGTGCTCCTCATAAAATCCCAAATTAGGGTCCCTGCTATGAATTACTTGCTTCATTTGTCCAAGTATGCTACCAAATGTCTCATAAATCTCTCCAAGGCTAGGAGAGTCTGTATTAGCAAATCTTATCACCCGCACAACAGATGAGATAATGGAGCAAATATATCTACAAAGATTCAAGAATGAACATAATTTAGTAAATTTACAAGTTAGAAACTTAGAAACACTAAAAATAATAAAATCAGAAATTGAATAATAAAATCAGCAATGCCAATTTATTAATTTGATTACTTAATAAAATGAAAACCATCAATTTAGTACTAAAATCAGCAATGTATTAGTTAATAATAAAATCAAAAATTTAATACTAAAAATCAACAATTCATTAAAACATAAAAAACAACAATCTCTTACCTCATTGTGGACCACCAATCATCGTTGAGGATTTTTTGTTTGATACTTTTTCCTTCAGTTGTGTTTTCCTTTGGCCATCTAGCCCATTCTGAATTAACCACCATCAATTGAAGAGGCTCGTGCACCTCAATCATCCTCTCCAACAAAATAAAGTAGCTAGCATATCTAGCATCCATAGGCTTGAGGAATTCCTTCCTCGAAAACATCCTAAACAAAGCAAGTGATGTGTGATGATTTCAAGTAAACATTTGAACGCCTCTAGCTTCTGACACCACTTCCTTCACCCAATCTATTTTCCCAATGTCTTTCAATGTGTTGTTCAACGCATGAACACAACATGGGGTCCAAAAACTATGCTTATAAGCACCTTCCACCATTAAACTAGCTAGCTTGCATACACGAACTGAATCAATCACTACTTGTACAACATTAGAAGGTCCAACCTCTTACTATAGCATCCTTCAAAATCTGAAACTGGAAGCTTGCATCCTTCCTCTTCCCCGAACAATCAATAGCTCTAAAGAAAACAAGAACCTGTTGAACATGTGACAATAACATTGATGAGTGGTCGATGTCTAATATCAATCCACCCATCCATAATGATAGAACAACCATCCCTTGTCCAAACTTGTCTCATCTCCTCCATCATTATACTCACTTTGGAATACTCCTTATAAAGGAGTGGGTGCATAGCTTATGATCTCCAAGGAGAACATATGAAGGACCAGCAGCAAGTGCATCTTTGAACATTTGTTTAAAAAAAGGAGAGCATGCCACATGAAATGGTATAGTATTAGCATAGAAAAATTTGGCAATAGAATGATCAGCTACATTTTGTAATTGCATGTTAAACATGTCGGCAACACTAGTGGACCTTTTCTTTCCTCTTCGACTCTCAGGCATGTTGGTGTACGTTTTATCATCCACCGAACACACAAAATAAAATGTCCAAAGACACTCTATCCTCTCTTGAACAAAATCACCGCATATGCTAAGATTGCAAGAAGATCATATGGCGACTCCAAGGTTTCTTTTGTCAGGTCTTGACGTGTGGATAAGCTCAATGGGCGTTGTGATATGCTGGTAATACACAAAGGGATTTACGCTAAAAAATTCTTCACAAGTTAGGACTTAGACAGATTTAACATTAAATACTCTTTCTTTTTTGGATTTTCTGTTTGGGATTTCAAAAAAAGTGCAAAAGGGTAAGGGTTTAGAAGTTCTAATCTACTCCTAAGAATTCAAGAGACGGTAAAGATTAGGTGAAACTGGTAACCACACTTTGCTTCGCCTCCTTAGGACAACTACACAAAGTGGGTGCAATCTTCAAGGTGTGTGATTATAGTTTTCATGTCTTGAACAATAATTATCCAGACTGAAGTTAAGCATCCACAATCATAAGCTTAGGCTAACTTTACGCATTGAATAAAAATCATCTATTCAAAGAAATTATGAGCTAAGTTTAACCAATCAATACTATCAGAGCTTTCATTCATTTAACAAACATTCAAATCAAATTCTATCTTAATTCTAATCTAATGTTGAAGAAGATATGCATCCTTGCAAACCACTTGACAATAAAAGGGATTCAAAGAAAATCATGCATAAGAGCTTTTATTATCAGAAGTAGCTATACGCAACAATCTCATACACTTTCTTCACAAAATGAAAATGAGAGATCAAGAGTTTATATAGAGTTTATGAAAGTAAATGAAGGGTTGTGATTAAAACAAATTAATGGCCAAGATCAAGACAAATCAACCCTAATTAGGGTTTCCCAAAATAACATCAACATCAATTGCATGAAAGACAAGTGGCGCTAGGAGCTATTTTCAAGGAAGTGCATCTCTATCCCCTCGAGCAGCAATGTGTTCGATGAATCTAGACACGATTGGCATGACCTCTTCCATCGTGACCTATGGCAACATGTTTATCCTGAATTCCAGCCCGTCCAAGTCCTCAGCATATCCGGCAAAAGTATTCTCCCATTCCAATTCTTGTTTCAGGAAGGCATCTCGGATAGACAAGAAGTTCGCCACCTTAGTCAAATTCTGCCTTAGGACCGGTCCAGTGATGGTGGAGAAGATTTCCTGAGTTCTATGCTTTATGCTTACTTCTTTGATCTTGGATTCCTTTCGAGTTTTTTGACCTCTTCCTCTCACTTGCATTTGAATCTTTGAGGTCTGGAAGTCTCCCCTTGGAGTAGATTTCTGGACTTGAAGTTATTTTCTTTCCTGATTGCTTTGAAATTCCTCCTACTTGAATTGGATTGATGTTATTCCTTTGGATTTCCTCTCTGAATTATCCAATTTGTGTCAAGAAATTGTCTAAGTATGGAAATTTGTTTGGAACACTCTTCTTGTCTCCATCTGATTCTGATTGGGGGCTTGTTTTTAATTCTTCAGGGGATGAAATCCTTCAAGAAGTTGCCCTGATTGCTTCAATAGGTTTGGAATTGTAGATGAAATCCCCTCAAGATGTTTGAATATTCTTTCAAGTGCCTTGAATTTGGAGAAGAACTCCCCTATGCTTTCGCCACAATGGAGGAAATTGGAACTTTCTCTGTGAAGTATTTCCCATACTTAGCCAAATTTTGGCTATTCAATTTTATTTTACAACACCTTCGGGTGGACTATTCAACATTTAGCCAAAATTCTGGCCATCTCGATGGTAGAATGAACTTTTCCTATGGACTTTACCTTCAATTCTGAATCTAGCTTGCACTATGTAGGGCAGATTCCATCCTTGGTTAAGGATGTTATTCAGTTCCTCTTTACTTTCCCTCTTTATTCTTCTTGTTTTCTTTCCAGCACTTAGTCAAAATTTGATTCTTTTGTTGTAGGAAAATTCCACACTTAGCCATTTTTTGTTTCCTCTTGGAAAATTTTACCATGTTTATTTCTAACCTTGGCGGACTTTGGCACATGTCATGCCATTTTTCATCTCCCCTTGGCAGACTTGACAATTGGTCAGGACAATTCTTGTTTGGGGGGTGGCGAACTTTGCTGATTGCTATGCCATCTTTGTTTCATGCTTGGCGGTATTACTACCTTGGCAAGACATTTCCCATTTCCCTCCAAGCGGACTTTACTCTTCACATGCCAAGGCGGACTTGGACTAGCTTGGACAAGCGCATGGCGGACTTGATCTTCCCTTGGACATGTCTCATTTCTCTCAAGCGGACTTAACCAACTTCATGCCATGTATAGGTGGACTTCATAGTGTCTTGGACATGCTTCTTTCAAGCCAGGGCAGACTTTGCTAACACTTAGACATTTTCCTTCTTGTCTAGCCGGACTTGACTTGTGCTTTGCCATTTCATCTTGGAGCTAGGGCAGACTTTGCTTGTGCCTTAGACATAGCATTTCCTTTGACACTTTTGAAATTTTATTCTCCAAGGTATCCATACTTAGACATTTTTATGAATTTTCTCTCTCAAGGCATCAATACAGCCAATTTTTTAGTTTTTCTTTTCTCCTCTTGGCTAGGCGGACTTTACCTTTGTCTTGACATCCACTCTTCAAGCATGAGCGGACTTCATGACCTCTTGGACAAGGATGGGCGGACTTCACTTCATGCTTGCCATATCCTCTTCAAGGTGGGGCGGACTTCATCACTTCCTTGCCATCTTGTCTAGGGCAGACTTCTCATTGCCTTGGACAAGCATCATTCAAGCCAAGGGCGGACTTGACAGCAGTTTGGACATAGCTTTTCTTTCCCAAGCGGACTTTGCATCTTGGACATTTTCCTTGGGCGGACTTTGAGGCTGGCTAGACAAGTCTTATCTCCTTTGGGCGAACTTTGTTTGACCTCTGCCATCTTCATGGCGGACTTGGAGCTTGCTTTGCCATCTTTTCCTTGAGTTGGGCGGACTTTGAGGTTTCTTTGCCAAGCTTGTCTTCCTAACCTCTGGATGGATCTCTGGTTATCATCTGGATCATCTAGAACAAAGCCTCGCCATGGGATTTTCTCTTGCTTTTTACTTTTGGAGGTGCAAAACCTTGATTCTAAAGATGAAAACATCAATACCATGACTTGTGGGACCCTAACACTTTCTAAAAATAGAAAAAAAAAAACAAAAAACAAAATTTCTAAAATTAGTAAATCCCGGATTGGTCCAAAAGTGCCAAAAAGCAAAAAAGCAAAATCCCTAAAAAATAGGAATTGTCAAATTTGACCCAAAGCAATGGCGTTCCTCGTCCTCCGGACCTTCTGGGTAGTTTGATGATGTCTATCCACAGTTTTGGACTTGAATTCTCTACTTGGCTCGGATGACCCCTCAAAACTCTAACTCCTCATTGTAAAAGAAAAATGGTGATTAGCAGTTGTGATGCCAAGGCAAAATCCTAAAAAGCAAAAAACAGGGGGTCCCCATTTGCAATGGAGCGATGTGTGAAAAGGTCACAACAAGGCACAACACACCTAGATTAAGTAGTTGTAGCAATAGAACTAGACAATGACCCACTAGGCTGTAAAGACTCCATCAGCATTCCTATTTTTTTGGCTTCACCCTCCATGTGCAACCTAGTCACCTTGGGCTTCTCAGCTATTGTTAATTTTTTGCAAACTTTCACCCCTTGACAAGTTATGCCTAAAAGATGGGGGTAAACTCTTGCGTAGCTGCCCTTGTAGTCCTCCTTGCAAATATAACATAGCCATACTCTACTCCCCCCTGAATTTTTTTCTTAATGTCTGGCTGTTGCAAATTGTAAAAGAGATTTTTTTGGGTTAAATGGACCCTTTGCATACTTTGTCAAGAGGTGAGAAGGGCATTGAAGAGGATTTTCTAAATTTTGTATCCTTGAAACAATCTCATTCCTTGAAGAACTTCCATTTTATGTTCAATTTCTTGACCCTCACTGCTGCTAGTGCTCATTGTTTTTCTTTGTTGCAATGTAAATGACAGCTGCAAGTGCAAACATAGAACACAAACACACAAAAAAAAACCTCCTAAGTATTTAAAATTTTAACAAAAACAAAAAAAATGCAAAAGAATTTGTAAAAATAACCAAAAAAGAATGAACTTACCTCAAATGATGGAGATTTGCTCTTCTTTTTCCCTTTTGCTCACTTATCTTTCCTTATCTCACTTGGTTTCCCACAGTTGTGCTCTTCTTCTTTCAGCTCTTCACAATTTCACAAATGAAACAAATGAATTGTTATATTGTTGTTTTTAGGTTTAGGTTTAAAGCGAAGGGGTGTTGGGGCCCTTGTGGGCCTCCACACCACTTTTAAATTTTTATTTTTTTTTGAAATGAAATTATAACTTACTAGGCCATAGGGGATGGCTAGCTGTCCCTAGGACGGTCGAGGGACGTCCAGGCATCCTCTAGCCGTCCCTTGCCATTCCAGACTTATTGACAAACGTCCTTGAGACGTTTCCGAATTTTGTTGGCGAATCAGGGACGACACAAGAACGTTTCTAAGGCATCCTCGCGTCTTCGAGATGTTTCCAACTGGGGATGCCCCTAAATATGTCAAGTACATGTCCTCGAGTAACAGAAGATGTGATAGAATCCACGCTTGCCACAATGTAGAAACCAATGGTGGCACCAAAAACATTGAGGTGATCCAAAAAATGACAAAGATGTTCAACCAAGATGAGAAAGAGATAAGGAGAGAGGATCTCTCTGCCACAAATCCTTTTCAACATGAAATTGGGTAGAAGAACCATTATAAGAACAAAAAATGGAGTACAACAAGCCATAACCCATTGTATCCAACTATCATCAAAACCAAAGGCAAACAAGATAACTTCCAAAAAAATTCAACAAAACTTCTCATAAGCTTTCGATAGACCAAGTTTCATTAACATAGTTTTTTTCTTTTTTGGGTGCATAGAATGGATGGCCTCTTGGATAACTATGATTCCATCAAGGATTTGATGCCCTAGAACAAATCCACCCCACTTTGGGGAGATAAAAGAAGGAAAATCCCTATTCAATCTCTCAACTATAGTTTTTGAAAAGATCTTGTCAATAGTATTACAAACAACAATGTTTTTGACATTAGAAAAGCCTTCAACGTGAGATTTCTTAGAGATCGAAACTAAATAAGAACTGTTCAAAGCCTTCAGCATCTACTTGGAGGTGCACAACTCTTTATTAACCTCTAAACTATCCCTTTTGACAACATTCCTGAAAAACTTAAAAAGCCCAATAGGAAAGCCATCAAGACCAACATTTGCTCAAGCTCCTCCATTGAAATAGACTGATTCAAGGAGTTACAAAAAGGAGTAATGATTTACAAATGCAATCAAAGATGAGATGCCTATCTACTTTAAAAATCTCATTGGGAGCTTTTAACAGATCACTAAAGTGAGAAATAGCCTATTGTTGGATGTCCTTAATAGAAACTATCCAAGAGTTGTCCTTCCTTTGGATTTCTCTTAAAAACTATTAGTTTTTCTCTAAGCAGGTATGATATGAAGGAAGAAAGCATAGTTCCTATTCCCCACCTGTCACCACTTGACTCTAGACTTTTGCTGCCACGTGATTTCTTCTTGAAGTTTTGTCTTCTCATGTTATGATATTTCTCACAAATAAGTGTAAAAACTGGAAATATAACATACCACTTCGAGGGGATTACCTCCAATAATCAGATAATATTATATGAGTTCAATATTTGATGATATGATGATATGGGAGAGATTTATCTTCCTTATTTATAGGCTAAACTATGCAGGGACACACCCCTTCATCCTAATTAAGAGGTATTAGTGTATTAACTAATATTCATGTTAGGGTTAAGCATGCCACAAGTGTTTATCTTTATTATAATTAGGAATATATAATATATACCTAGGAATATATCATATTAGGATCATAACATTCCCTTACCCTTCAGAAAAGCATTGCCCTCAATATTTAGCAACTCTAAAATATTTTAAATGAATCGTTCATCATTCCATGTTGCATTTTCAATTGGCATATTCTTCCACTTGATTAGGAATTTTGAGGTGACTTTATTTTGCAATCTGATTTTGGGAATTCCATGAAATTTTTGTATATTTTGTAAGAATATTATTTCCATAATATTAGTAGAAAATAGATGAGAGTCCACAAAAATATGCATTCTTAATTAGTCTATCCACAACAAGCTAGATTACATAAATATTACTTGTCTTTGGCAGCTCCATAATGAAGTCCATTAATATTTCTGCCCAGTGTTGTATTGGAATGCCTAATATTTGTAAGAGGCTTGGAGTCTTTTTTATTTCCCTTTTATTTTGTTGGCATATCAAGCATTCTACCACAATTTTTTGGATATTCACTTTAATGCCTTCCCAAAAGAAATTTTCCTTTAAATAAGTATGAACAAATCTTCTATAGTATCTTATTAAACCCAAAAATCCTTTCTTCTTTGGGTCCATCTTAACACCTTTAAGTGACACCAATTGTCTTGAGTATTCTACTCGTTTCACCCTAAAGACAAATTTGGATCGTTTTGCATAGATATTATTTTCTTCCAATTCATTAACAATAGGAAAATGAAACTTATCTTTATGAGTGATTTTGTTTAACTTCTTGTAACATGAACACATTCTCTACGGATCATCCTTTTTTGTTAAGAATAAGCATAGGGGATAAATAGGGTTTTTTGTTGGGATGAACAATGCTTCGTGGTATTAATTTAATGTCATGATTATGGTCCCCAATTAGAGGTACAGCCTTGGATTCTTAAAATACTTGTTGATGGTATTGAATAATCTCTTGAATTTTTGGTTGATCTTGAGTTGTCATATCTTGTGCTTCTATAAAATGTAATTGTGCCTCTATATTATGAGAACTTTTCTTGAGTAATTTATCCATTGTATGGGAGCTAATGATTTCACTTGGAGGTGATTTTATTGCAAAAAGTTCATACGTTTTCCAATGAATCCTAAAAGCCATGGATAAGTCTTGAAAATTGAAAGATATTGTTCATAATTGCTTAAGCCATCGAACACCCAAAACTACATCCACTCCCCTAATAGGTATAGCAAACATTTCTAAATCTAGTTGATAATTTCCCGTGGAGAGTTTTATATGATGGCATTTACCACCACAAGGTAGTTGTTTCCCATCAGCTATCATGACTTGAAAATTAGTGACTGAAAAAACAAAATAATCGAGCTCATTAGCTAATCTTCTATCAATAAAGTTATGTGTACTACCAGTATCAACTAACACTTTCACATTTTTCTTTTTTATATTACCGATTACTTTGAGTGTCTGTGGTGCATTTGTTCCATTCAATGCTGTAGAGAGATAGTAGTGTTTTTTTCCTTGGATTCCTCATTCTTAAGTTTTATGTTTGATTCTTTTGCAGGTACTTCTCCCTCTTCTTCAACCTCATTCTTTTTTGCACTACTAGAACACTTATAACTCCTTGACCATTTGCTATCACAACTCCAACATAGGCTTTTTCTCTTTTCTCTATCTCTTGTTGTGGAGAGAGTTTACTAATTTCTCTTAGGTTAAAGAATTTGTCCATGTTTTTGCTAGTAGGATTAGTCACAATTTAATCAATTACTCTCATGGTTTCACCTTTGGTGGTGTTTTGTTTATCAATATGCAATGCTTGTTGCATAGTTTTCCTAATTGTACAAGGTTCCAACAAACAAACATCATGTTGAATATGATCCTTAAGTCCAATGATGTACAATTGTTGTCTTTGGTAGAGTGTCGCCTCGGAAGCTCGAAGTGCCAATCTCAAATGATCAAACATTATATTCAAATATAGACCTTAATTGTTTTAAACTTGTTAGTTGGGTAAAATAGCTTCCAATGCATGGTTGCTCATAGAAGGTTGTTAATTCTTTACTAAATTCTTTCCAACTAAACATTTGTCCTTGTCTATCACTCATCTTCCATTCATAACATTGGTAAGGTCCTAATTCTAAATATAGTAAAGCTATGTCAACCATGTCATTATTTGGTATATTGTGAAGTTTAAATTGTTGTTCTATGAGGCTTATCCATGAAATTACATTTCTACCAGCAAATTTATGAATGTATATTCTTGGTAGGTAAAATTGTTGACCTTGAAAAGGTTCTCCTATCCCTTGATTTGGTTTATTAGGGTTGTATCCACCTTGGTGGATTTTTTGAGATTTTAATTCTGATAATAATTCTTTCGTAAAGCTATCTAAATTCTAATTTAAGGATTTTACAAATGGGTCAAACAATTTATCTTTAATGAAATGTATCGTTGTTTCATGTCCTTGCAGAATTCTTTCCTCAATATTAGGTTGTGGAAAATAAAATGGGTCCTTAGATTTTGTATCTGTAGAAAGGTCCTCTAATCATAAAGATGACATGGCTTTAATTATGTTTATATTTTAAGATTATTAAGGTAGGAAAATATCTGGTGTGAAAGAGAATTTGATGTTTTAGTTTGGATCAAACTTAGACCACTAAATTAAGAAATATATTTTATGTCCAAAAATAAATTTCAAAGAACTAACCCTACCTAATTTTTGATAAGCTTTTCCAAAAATGTAATTTTTTTTTTTAAATTTCAAAAAATTGCAACCTATAGAGAAAATTAAGGAAATTTTTTACTAAACTTTGACCACTAAATTAAAGAATTTATTTTATTTCCGATAGTAAATTACAGAGCTAACCCTACCTAATTTTTTATAAGCTTTCCAAAAATGTAAGTTTAAAAATAACTTTTAGAAAACATCCCTTCAAAGTTTGAATTTTTTTCTATTAGCTTATCTAATATATACCTCAAAACCCAAAAAAAATCATATCCAAATTCGCACTAGTTTGAAAGTTATGGTGGAAACAAAAATGTTGGCCCAAATCATAGCTCTAATGCCACTTGTTATGATTTCTCTTGAAAATAAATGTTAAAATCAGAAATTAGAAATATAGTAGATAACTTTGAGGAGGTTACCTCCAATAATAAGATAATATTATATGAGTTCAATATTTGATGATATGATGATGTGGGAGAAAGTTCTCTTCCTTAATTATAGGCTAAACTATGTAGGGACATACCCCTTCATCATCATTAAAAGGTATTAGTGTATTGACTAATATTTATGTTGGGGTTAAGCATGCCACAAGTGCTTATCCTTATTATAATTAGAAATATGTAATATATACTTAGGAATATACCATATTAGGATCATAACATCTCAAGAGCATTTTGGAGTTCATTTTTCTCCAACCAAGAGAATTTTACTAAAGCAATATTCCTAAAAAACTGAAAAAACTCAATAAGAAAGCCATCAGGACCAAGAGTTTAAACTTTTTTCAAATGGTTGACCATATGCTCAAGCTCCTCCATTGAAATAGGCTTATTCAATGAGTTGCAAAAAGGAGTAATTATTTATGGATGCAATCTAAGATATGGTACCTATCTACTTCAAAAATCTCATTGGGAGCTTTGAACAGATCACAAAAGTGAGAAATGACCTGTTGTTGGATGTCCTTAATAGAAACTATCCAGGAGTTGTCCTTCTATGGATTTCTCTTAAGATATTAGTTTTCCAATAAGCAATTACTATATGATGGAAGAAAGCAAAGTTCCTACTCCCCACCTATCACCGCTTAGCTCTAGACTTTTGCTGCTATATGATTTCTTCTTAAAATTTTGTTTTCTCAGGAGCATTTTGGAATTCAGTTTTCTCCACCAAGAGAATTTTACTTAAACCATGTTCTCTTATGGAGAGTTGGATATCAGCCAACACAATCAACAGACCCTATTTCTTTTGATTGAAGTTACCAAAGAAAGAGACATTCACCTCCAGTTTTTGCTTCACATAGTTTAATTTACGAAAGACAATATAGATGCCAGTCCCATGGTTTGGTGTACCTTCCTTCCACCATAACCTGATCTTATCTTAAAGAGATTCCTCCTTCAGCCACACGAGCTGAAACCTAAGAGAATTATTTTGAGGTCTGAAAACTCCTTCCACATGCAAAGCAATGGGCCAGTTGTTGTTACCAGCATCCTCCAAGACAGATGAGGAGAGCCTAATATGATCAGACAGCCAAGAATCACTAACCAAAAATATGTCCAAACATTCAAAAATGTTAGCATTTCCAATCCTCCAATTTTTCCAAGAGAAAATTTGAGTGTTCAGGGGAATACCATTAGCTGAAAAAGGTTAATATGAAGTTAGATATGAAGGCTAGCCTAGATCGGAACTGAAGTCCCGCCCCTCTTTTCCTGCATAGGAAGAACAACATTTAAATCTCCCCCAAAAATCCAGGGAATAGCCAAAGAAGAGTCCTTATGAACCTTTAAAACCTCCCAAAGCTTACTACTCATGAGAATTCCCTCTATAGAGAGGACCACTTTACAACCTAAAAAATTCCTTGGAGGGAACTCTCCTTGGAATCCCAAACGCACAAGAGACCTCAAAAAAGCCTTGGGCTGAAATAGCAACACTATCCCAAAGCTTACCAAGACTATTACCAAATTTCTCTGCATCTTCTGCAGACAATTTTTTTTTCCAAAGTAAAAGCAATATAGGTTTAAATTCTCTGAGCAATCTTCTAAAATTTTATCTAGGTTTGTTGTTCAAGTCTTCTAACATTCCAGGAAATAATAACTTATGCTAAGCAGAGAGAACCATAGTTTACATACTCAGAATCGGAGAGTACTCGGCAAGCCCAAAAATTTTGACTCGGGAAAAACTTGGCAAATACTCCACAAATACTCGGCAAATGTGTGTGGATATTTATGTATGTGTATACTCAGGACTGCACTGTGCACACATACATATCTATAAACATACACAGGATGCCAATTTTGCATGCATATACACACACAAACATATTTATACACACACAAACATGCCAAGTTTGTGGATTTTTTGCAAGCTACTGGCGAGTACTCAATAATTTGACGGGAGAAAATCCATCTTTATACTGCCCGCGAGTAAAAGCAGAAATTACTTGGCATGTAAATTTTTTGAAGATTTCTCGGCTACTCGGAGGAGAGTAATTGGAGAGTATGTAAACTATGGAGAGAACTAAGTCAAGTGATTTAACAATACCAAATTCGATAAGATGCTCTCCCATTAGCTTAATTTTCTTTCAGTCAGTCTTGTGACCAACAATGTTACCATATCCTACCGGACCTACCTTATTTTTATTTTGGGTTTGTTTAATACCCAAAACCAAAGTTTTTTATTCTTTTTTTTTATTTCATTATTATTAAAAACCTTCTTACAATCTAAGAAACATAACACAAGGTCTGATTCAGGAATGATATCAACCATGGTTTCTTCTTCAAAATGTTTAAACTAGTTTTCTGGGATTCTTTTGATCTTATCAAAAGCAAAAAGAGCCTCCTAGACTTCAATTCCTTGAGAGCTAGAAAGAACAGAAAGGAGATTCTTAGCTACAGAAATTGGTTTACCTGAGTGGAGGGCTTTGCAGTGAACACTGGAGGAAGGCGAACCTGAATCTGTCACTTCCCCTTTTTCTTTCAATTGTCAGATATCAAGATGTCAGTGGCTCTGCTATTTTATTGCCCTTGCCGCTTCATTCCAGACTTCCTCATATAATGCTACCAATATTATCCACTCTTGATCATCATTTCCCTCAAGGGAATTGGTAAGGGTTTCTCCAAGAACATCAAATCCATTCTTATTTCTGCAGGGTTTTTTGGGTCCTCTGTGGGTCATATTCAGCCAGCCTCTTCCTTTCCTACAAACCATGGTGAACCCCTTAGCATTTGATTGGGTAGGTTTCTTCCCAGGGTTAACCTCTAGAGCTTATCACTTCTCTTTATTATCCTCCTCAATCAAATCATGGATAGTAGCATCTTGTTTGAACTAGGGGCACTCACAAAATAGGCAACCATATCTGCGCGTAACCCTGATCTGGAGGTATAGCTTTTGTAATCTAGAATCCTAATGCTAGACAAAATCACCCACTTAAAATATCAAGAGCTTCTAGCTGGGGCTTGCTTAAATCCATCTCAACACAGATCTAAGCATAAGTTGAGACTTTCCTCTCTCTAGTGATCTGAGAGGTACCCAAGTATGTACCTAAAGAGTTACCCAAACCTTTTAAACTGAAAGCAAAGAGTCAGATCCAGACAAGAACATTGGACAGAAGCACTTCCGTAGGGAATGAGGTTGAGATGCCATGGCTTCATAAACAGTCCAACTTGTTTATAAAAATAGGACCCACCCTGAAAACTCTAGCACAATCGGAAACATCATTAAAAATCACCTCAAAGTATCCATTGGTGGCCAAGGTTAGTTCCATATCCCCTCAATAAGCCAGGCTCTACAAATACAATCTTCCAAAAGTTTTAGGGCTAATACTTTCCCCCATTAATTTGCATAAGGGCATGGTTCTAATAAGACAATTTCTTCCACCACTGATTCTGGGCTGAAAAACACCTTGGGATTCTGTATGCTCCACAGTATACAGCCATTCAACTTATTCCCATTGGATTCCTCTAGAGGATCTCCTCAAAGTATCCATCGATGGCCAAGGTTAGATCCATATCCCCTCAATAAGCCAGGCTCTACAAATACAATATTCCAAAAGTTTTAAGTCTAATACTTTCCCCCATTAATTTGCATAAGGGCATGGTTCTAATAAGACAAAATTTCTTCCACCACTGATTCTGGGCTGAAAAACACCTTGGGATTCTGTATTTTCCACAGTATACAGCCATTCACCTTATTCCCATTGGATTCCTCTAGAGGATCTCTCTGCCGATGAGCCAAAGCAGGTAGACTATTCATTGTTGCAATTACGTGATTCAATGTCTCCTACCATTGACCAACAACCACATATTTGAAAGAACCTTGGGATCCCAGATGGGTCCCATGTGGGTCAGGCATGGCCAGGCCTGGGAGACCAAGCGGCATAGACTTTGATGAATACCGAGAACTTTCAAGAAAAGCAGAAAACCATTCATCCTTCCCACATCACACCTCAATTGAGATTAATAACAATATAATATTTATTTCAAAGCAAAAAAATGACAGAATTTTTTAAAATGTAAGTTATTTGTTATTTTACAAAAATTTAAAATTAACATTAAAAAATAAAATTTACTCTATTAAATTATTGTAAATTTTATGGCTGAAATAATTGAAACCTTATCCCATACGACAAAAATATAAGTTCTGGGAATTCAACCCTATTTAATATTGTGACTTTATTTTAAACTACTGTGAAGCATTTAATAACATACAACAGCTGTATGATGGAACTAATTGTAATATCCATAGTTTACATACTCGGAATTGGAGAGTACTCGGAAAGCCCAAAAATTTTGACTCGGGAAAAACTCGGCAAATACTCGGCAAATGTGTGTAGATATTTATGTATGTGTATACTCAGGACTGCACTGTGCACACATACATATCTATAAACATACACAGGATGCCAAGTTTGCATGCATATACACACACAAACATGCCAAGTTTGTGGGTGTTTTGCGAGCTACTGGCGATTACTCGATAATTTGATGAGAAAAAATCCATCTGCATACTGCCCGTGAGTAAAAGCAGAAATTACTCGGCATGCAAATTTTTTGGAGATTACTCAGCTACTCAGAGAGTAATCAGAGAGGATGTAAGCTATGGTAATATCTTTCTTATTTGTAGATTTCTGGATTAAACTGTGCATTTTTTCCTCGTCAACGTCTCGGATCTCACTACATGATCCATCATTCTCTTCTCTTGATTATCATCCTGATGATGGATCATGTAGTTTAATCCAAAATTCTTATGAAGAAAAATTGCTCACACAATTTATTCCAGAAATCTGCAACCTCTTATCTTTATGGGCTGTGGAAATTTCACGCCTTTAATCTTTCTTATTTTTTATATATTTAATTTAAATTATGTTTTCTCTATTTATTATTTTAATAAACCATATTTTCAATATTTAAAATACACCATGTAGAACATTTCATAAGTGAAATGGAGAAAAAAATCCCTTGTATATTAAATACTAAGGTAAAATAATTGAACACACATAATAAGATAACTGCCCAGAAGTAAATAGCTGCCAAAGGAACTAACTTGGAATAAAGCACTGAAATAAATGCAGAAACTAAATTAATAAAACAAAGGTCCATGTCTGGAAAGCTGATGTTAAAATGCTGTGATAGATGTTTGAAAGTGGTTCATAAGTTTGCAAAAAAATCATGAATGACCAAACAAATGCCTTAGGATTTGAAAATCTCATTGGCTTCTCACTATGGGTCAATACTGCAACTGTGGATTGATCATGCAACCGTGGATCTGATCTAGCTGAGCAGATCTGATCTTTGTAAGTTTCATGATGTTCACTTGCAATTCACCTTGATGCCTGTATCTTTTTCCACATATAACTCTGGTTGTGTGTGATTAAGAGTTTGCCAATGACAGGGAATGTATTTCCCCTTGGTCAAACTGCTGGGATACCAAGTCAACAACTTTTGGAAATGATTGAAGATAACAGGCAAGCATGAAGAAGATGCACTAGATGATGATGCAAGCAGATAAGGCACTAATGAATGCTCTGATTTAATGCTCCTTGAAGTATGATACAAGTATATGTAAGAGCTAATCAATAATCTCTAGGTAGAAAAAGAACTAGAGTAAGTCCTTATATACAACTCCAAAGGTGCAAACCAGGAAAATGGACTGGAAAATAAATTCAAAAATGGAGTTAATACAAAGAAAATTTGTATTTTAACATTCAATGTTCACAAAGACATATTTATCAGTCTCCAAATGACTGTTCAGTTCAAAACCTAAGATGACAGCTCAGTTTCACCTACAACCAAGTAACCATAATAATTAAAATATTATTAAAATTTTCAATTACCTCACCTAAGATTTCATACATTAATTTTATATTCCCCCCTTAATCTGCAGGGGGTGGTTGTGAGACAAAGCATGTCTTCGAAATTTTCAAATTTCCATCTCCCAAATGCTTTGGTCAAGATACTAGCTGGTTGTTCTGCAATTTTACAATATTTCAATTGTACATTTTCATCTTTCACAATTCACATAATGCCAAATCAAATGAAATTTGGTGTTGATGTGCTTGGTTTGGTCATGAAAGACTAGATTTCTTGCCATTTTGATTGCAGAAAGCCATGAGTGGTGTTGATGAAACCTATTTCTCCTACAAATCCTCAAGAATCCTTTTGAGCCATAATCTTTCCTAGGTTACCTTTGAACTTTCAATATATTCTACTTTTGCCAATGAAAGAATTGGCACTGACTGCTTCCTAAACTTGCAAGAAATGAATGTTGAACCTAGATGAAGATTTCTCATCTACCAAATCACCTACATAATATGAATATGAATATCAACTAATTTGAATTCTATTGCCTTGGAGTACTTAAGCCCATAGTTCTGAGTTCCCCACAGATACTGAAGAACACTCTTTGTTGCTACCCAATGAATTTCTCTAAGTTGTTGCATGAATCTAGAACCAACTCCATCAGCAAAGGAAATGTCTAGTCTTGTTGTTGCATAGATCAGACTTCCAACAAGTTTTTGTACTTTATTGCATCTACAAACTCTACAACATCATCTGATTTCAGTTTCAAATTTTGTTCCATAGGATTATTGAAAGGTTTGTAGTCTTAACATTCCGAATCTGCTTAGAATTTCAACAGTATATTTTTATTCAGTGAAGAGGATATAGTTGAGTTTTTTAATGATTCCCAAATAGTAATGAAGGTATCCTAAGGCAATCATTTCAAACCCTTTCTTCAATTCTTCTTTCATAGTTGCAGTGTATCATTCATTATTACCTAATATAAACAAATCATTCACATATACAACTAGTTATACAATATTCCTACCAACTTTCTTGACAAAGAGAGTTGCATTGTTAAACTCAAGTGCTTGAAATTCATCTTCAAGCAATGCTCAATGAGTTTTTTCATACCATGCTCATTGTTAAACTTCCAACAAGTTTTTGTACTTTATTGCATCTACAAACTCTACAACATCATCCGATTTCACTTTCAATTTTGTTCCATAGTATTATTGAAAGGTTTGAAGTCTAACATTCCAAAACTGCTTAGAATTTCAACAATATATTTTTATTCGGTGAAGAGTAAATAGCTGAGTTTTTTAAATCATTCCAAGATAGTAATGAAGGTATCCTAAGTCAAATCATTTCAAAACCTTTCTTCAATTCTTCTTTCATAGTTGCAGTGTATCATTCATTGTAACCTACTATAAACAAATCATTTACATATACAACCAGTTATATAACAATCCTACCAACTTTCTTGACAAAAAGAGTTGCATTGTTAAACTCAAGTGCTTGAAATTAATCTTCAGGCAGTGCTCAATGAGTTTTTTTATACCATGCTTTTGGGGCTTGCTTCAATCCATATATCGTTTTTATAAGCTTGCACACTCGTTGTTCTAGACCTCCGACCAAAAATTCTTCTGTTTGAATCGTATACATCATTTCCTTGAGATCACCATTTAGGAATGCAATTTTCACATCCATTTGATGGACTCTCCATCCATTTTGTTCTAGTAGAACCAACAAAGCATAAATGATAGTACATTTCACTATAGGTGGAAAGGTTTCTTCATAATCTATACCTTCTTTTTGAGTGTATCCATTTGTGCCAAGCCTTGCTTTAAGTTTGTCAAATGAGCCATCTGCTTTATACTTTGTTTCAAAAGACCCACTTGCTATTACCAAATAAACTATTAGCACATTTGAGGTACACAAACAATAATGTAATATGTTATATTAGGAAATATTGGAGTGGCCATTACAAAGGGTTTATCTCCTTATAAAGTATGTGAGAGATGTAACTAGTAGTAACTTAATAAATAACTCTTATAACCATAGTTACAGGACTCGCCAGGACGTGCCCGGACGCGACGAGTCGCGCTCCGCGCAGCCCTGGCCCCGTCCTGGGAGCGCTGGCGCAGACGCGGCTGCATCCAGGCCGGACGCACCAAACGCGCAGAGTCCAGGCGAGTCCCGACCCCTGGACGCAACCGGCGCAACAAAGGCCAAAGAGGCCCAAAAAAAACATAAGCTTAAGTTTTTTTTTTTTTTTTACTTATATTTTCTATTTCGCCCTAAAAGCAACCTCATTTCATTCATTTGGCAAAATAGGAGGAGAAGAGAGAGTTGTGAAGAAAAATAGGAGGAGAAGAGAGGGCAACCAGCAAGCTGTTGAAGACAAATCCAGGGTCATATATCATTTGGGGAGCTTCATACTAGCAAGGAGGTGCATTGAGAGCTCATTACCAGTGATTGGGAGGAGTTTGCATTGCATTCGAAGCCAAATCTAAGAGGTAAGTTCGATTTTAATTGATTTTTTTGTGTTTTTTTAACAAATAATTCATTGTAATTTGTAAAATCATTGTTTTTTTGAGTTTGCATATTTTTTTTACAAACCCTACTTGCAACTTAAATAATTTTAGAATCCCTACTTTTGCAGCCACATTCATTTGCAAATCAAACCAAATTATTATTTTCACAATGTCTCAAACCCCAATCAGAAAAGACCCTGCTTGGAAACATGCTGAAATCTTTCCCGGAATGAAAAGAGGAGACGCCAAATGTTTCTACTGCAAAACAATATATCATGGAGACATAAATAGATTAAAATACCATCTTGCACACATACCCGCCCATGATGCAGTGGGTTGCCCTAAAGCACCTCCTGAGGTTGTTCGTGAAGTGCAGGTGCAATTAGAAACTTTTGAAATGCAAAAAGAAATGAAAAAGAAACAGAAGCAGGAGTTGGTGAGTGTTGGAGTTGGACAAGGACTTGGTGTTGTTGGAGATGCTTCTTTCATGCCTCCATACCGTCCTAGTGCTAGTGCTTGTGCTAGTGCTTCTCTTTTTGCATCAGCTATGCCTATCCGTACTCCTAGTGCTAGTGGCGCTTCTACTACTAGTGGTAGTGGCAGTATTAGCATTGGCCCTAGAGTTCAAATCTAGGGTGGACTCATATTTTGTACCACGCACTACTCTGGTTCCCAACCGTCGCTTGAGAGCATGGGTTGGAACAAGGACGCACATGATGCAGCAAAAAAGACAATTGCAGACTTTTGGTACTACTGCACCATTCCCTTCCATGTAGCCAGGTAATTCTTTTTTGTTTAATTGTTTTAAAATTTATATTTAAATTTTAGAATCTAGATGTATCTCATTATCGAATTCAAATTTAAAGTTAAAAACTTAAAACTTTTTCATTTTACAATACTTATGTAACTTATTAATTTATTTATGACATGTTATAGGTCACCTTTCTGGCAAAACATGGTTGATGCCATAACCATATGTGGGGCGGGGTTCAAAGCCCCTAGTGAAGATGAATTAAAGGGCCCACTTTTGACTCAAAAGGTGGCAGATGTGAAAGCACAATTAGAGGAGCAGCGCAAGCAGTGGAGGATGACTGGTTGCACCATCATGACTGATGATTGGACTGATAGGAGAAATAGGACGCTACTTAATTTCCTAGTTTCCTCCGGAGGTAATTGTACTTCCCTCAATGCATTGGAATTTAGTGATTAATAATTTAATATGGCTGATTTATGTTTTTTAATTTATTGAATAATTGGTTTTGCTTTTTTTTTAGGTGACACCGTCTTCATGAAGTCCATTGATGCTTCTGCCCAATTCAAAAATGCCACATACCTGTGTGAGGCTATAGAGGAGGTGATAGCTGATGTGGGGGAAGAGAATGTAGTGCAAGTGGTGATAGATAATGCAGCAAATTATGTTGCTGCTAGTAGATTATTGATGGAGAGGGACCCTACTATATTTTGGACTCCATGTGCCGCCCATTGCATTGACCTCATGTTGGAGGATCTTGGCAAGCTCCCATGGATCAAAACATGTGTGGAAGCAGCAAAAAACATATGCAAATTTGTATACAACCACACATGGGTGCTTAACCTTATGAGGCAATACACGGGGTTGAGAGAGTTGTCTCGTCCTGGCATCACAAGGTTTGCAACAAATTTTATCACGATGCAATCCTTGATTCGGTCAAGGGCAGCCTTAAGGCGCATGTTTACTAGTGAGGAGTGGTCTTCCTCATCCTTTTCTACAAGCACTGCAGGGATTGCTGTGGCTGATTGCATTTTTGATGAGCAAGTGTTTTGGACACCAATGGACGAGATTGTGAAGGTAAAATTTAATTATTTATTATGTTTAAATTTTTAATCATATCTTACTTTTATTTGTTTATTTTCGTTCACACTTATTTGTGAAACATGTTTGCACTTTGCAGTTTATTGAGCCCTTGCTAGTGCTCCTACGAGTTGCAGATGGGGAGAAGCCCCAATGGGCTACATATATGAGGGCATGGATAGGGCCAAAGAGGCCATTAGATCAGTCTATGGTGGAGTTGAGGAGAAGTATCGTCCCATTTGGGATATCATTGATAGGAGATGGCAAAACCAACTTCATAGGCCCATCCATGCAGCCGCATGTTTCCTAAATCCGGCCTTCCACTTCCGCGTGATCTCCGTGCAGATAGAGAAATTCTTAGTGGGCTCTACGATGATAGAGAGGATGTTGCCCGTGTTACTACAGGTGGTGCAAGAGATAGATGCCTTCACTAAGGCACAAGGAGACTTCTTTGCACGTCAAATGTGCAAAGATAATAGGACAACATTACTGCCAGGTAAAATATATTTAAGGGCATAATTTTCATCTTTTTATATTATAATTTATTATTAAATGTTGAACTTGAACTTGAAACTTGAAATGAGATTGATTTTGTTTCTTTTTCTCATCTCAGATAGGTGGTGGCATATGTTTGGTTCTGATACACCGATTTTGCAAAATATTGCCATTCGTATATTGAGCCAGCCATGCAGTTCATCTGGTTGTGAGCGCAATTGGAGTATGTTTGAGCACATACACTCCAAGAAGCGCAATAGATTGACAGTGGAGAGGATGAATGACTTGGTATATGTTCATTACAACCTTCGGCTCAGATATAGGAAGCTTTTTGACCACGACAAAACCCCGATCAGTCTAGAGGAGGTTGATCCACAGTCTGAGTGGATCATTGAGGCTATAGATGCAGTCTTTAGTGACGAGGACCTTGATTGGGTGGACCAGGCAGAGAGAGAGGCCAAGGTTGTAGCCATGGCTGAGGAGGAGGCTAGAGCACGAGGAGACATAGCTGTTGTCGGTGAGTGGCATGGAGAGTCAGACATAGAGACTATAGGCTGCAGCTGCAACATCATCCAGGACCCTTAGACGCCTTCGTAGGAAGGATGTTGGCTCCACTATGCCATAGGGCATAGAGTCATTGACTTATAGCTATTGTTTTACTTTTGATATTTCATATTTGTATGGAACATTTGATGTCATGGATTTCATATTCCATGAGTTTTGTATACATTTGACTAATTTTATATATCTAAGTATGCTATTTCCTTCAACAACGCAACTACAATTTGTGTACTTTATACTTATGTAATCGTTGTATACTTGTGCATGTGATCAAATTTGATTTTATTTGTGTTGTATTCAATAAAGGGTGCTTGAAACAAGTTTTAAATCTTTAAAAATCTCTAAAATTCTAGGGTTTTTTCAACTTTTTTTCATATTGCCACGTCTGCGCCGCGTCCGAGTCCCGAGTCACCGAGTCGCGCGCTGAGTCGCCCTCACCGAGTCCGAGCCACGTCCGAGTCTCATTACTATGCTTATAACATACCACTAAATCAATAGTGTGACTTTATTACAAAAGGAAAGCCTTATATTTTAACACCCTCTTGAGGCTTAGAATACCAAAAAAATAAAAATAAAATAAAAACCCAACAAAAACACATATTCTTCAAAAGCTTTTCTTTGAAGATAGTTCTTGGATCAAGTAGAACTCCATTGAGCTACCTTATAACCCTCATGCAAAGGTGTAGCTCCCAAGATAAATTCTCAAGTTTCTAAATTCCATCTCCCAAAACTCTTGAATTACAAATCTTTGAAATTATTGAACAACCATCCATGTTGAGCTACATTCATAGTGCTCCATCATGTTGTCTCATGGGTATAATTGCCAAGATCCACAAGCTCCTAAACTATCTGGGCAGCCATCCATATTAAGCTTAATATATACTAGATCCCTACCTGTCTTCAAAGTATGGGCTTCTTACTACACAAATTTTTCATCAATGAATTCTTCACCACTCTCATTATCCAATGGAGCTTCAACAATGGCTATATTAACTACATTCAATTTGTCTTTGACCTTTCCCTTAAGAACATAATTGGCTTGAATTCTACAGTTCTAGACTATGTGACCTATTTTCTTGCAATAATAGCAATTAATCTCTTCTATGTTTTTATATTGATCTTCTACGATTGTTTCTTTAGTATAAACACTCTTAGGTTGAAGATCATCTTTTGTATCTCATATAGTTGTTATCTTTTCTTCAGCTAAGAAAGCTAAAATCATATCTTCTAGAGTTAGAGAAGGTGTCTAGCTGAGATTGGAATATTTAGAAAGCAGACTATTTAACAAAATGGCTTTGGCATCCTTATCATCTACCATAGCATTAATTTTTGCTAGTTGTCTGATAAGAAATCTCAAATTGCTAATGTGACTAGACATTGTGACTTTGTCAATAATATTGAATTTGAATAACTGAAGCTTTAAAGCAAACTTTGTTTTACTCACTTTTGCTCAAAACAGTTTATACAAACTTTTCCAAATTTCCTTGAATGATTTTTCCAGATCTACATGATGTAACTCAAAATCAAGGAGTGCAAGACCTATAGTAGCTTTGGTCTCACCATCTCTACTCCGTCAATGCAAAATAACATATTTGCATCTATAGGTGGTTTATGATTCCCATTTACTAATCCCACAAGTTCTTGTTCATTGGTTGTAGCTGGATTTTACTTTCCAGGTGTGGTAAGCCCAAAACCTTTTTCTAATATAATTTCTATTCTCAAAGAAAAATGAATTGTGAATAAACTTTTATAAACTCAAGTTTTACCAAAAAATAGACTATAGTTTGATAGATTTAAATACCCATAAAATCCTACTTACAAATTATGCTCATACCCTAGCCACAATTGTGCAAAAAAATGTGTGCCCTGGCCACAATTTTTCTACCCACAATTGTTGACCCCACACCTTAGGTGTGTCTTAGAATACAAGAAATCCTCTTGCAATGCGACTTGATTCTTCCATGATTTATTTGATGTTCATCCCACAATTTTCTGGTGCTCCACTAATGACTAGAATCCTTGTAATTAAGAAAAAAACATCTCAAGAAATGTTCTTTCATGCCCTATTGATGGCCTTCCGTGACCCGTAACTCTTCTACAAACTTGCATTTTTCAGCATGCACTCAACTTGCTCTACTACCATTTTACAAAATAAGTTATGAGCACATTCAAGGTATACAAATAATAATGCAATATATTTTATTAGGAAATATTGGAGTGGTCATCACAAAGAGGTTCATATCCTATAAAGTATGTGAGAAATGTAACCGATAATAACTTAATAACTAACTCTTATAACATAACACTAAGTCACTAGGATGACTTTATTACAAAAGGCAAGCCTTATATTCTAACACTTGCAGCCAATAGGTTTACAACTGAATGGAGGGCCCACAAACTCCAAGTTTCATTCTTCATCAAAGCATCATATTCATTTTTCATTACTTTCCTCCACACATCAACTTTTTCAACTTTGTAATAGCATGTTGGTTCTCAATCAACTACAATGTTGATTTCTTCATTAAGATACCAATTTGAGGTTAGCTTTTTTGGCTCATCTTGAATCTCTCCAATGGTATTCTTCTATTGTCTAGTTTTGTATATACTTCTAGTGCCTATCTTCCCAACTTCATTAGGTCTTACACCTTTGAGTGTTTGTGTCACCCACTTTGGCAACTTTATCTATGTTTCATGTATTACAATTAATGACTCATCTTCTTGATCTAACACTCCATCTTCTAATTGCTACTCAGAAGTCTCGTGAAACGTGTTCTCATCTACTAATGAAGTCTAATTTCTATATGGGAGCAAGTTTCTTCTTCAACAGATGGTGAAGATTCCAAAATTGGTTCCAAAGCCCCTTCTCGATGTTAGGAATTTCACAAATTTTGTTATCATTCTCCTTTAAAACATCAAATTTAGCAAATTTTTCAATTCGGTTCAACTACTGACCAATGGTTGTATCTTTTGTGGTTTCATACAGCATAACATCCCTAGCAATGTGAAATTTCTTTGTGTATTCAGCACAACCTACAAGCTTTTGAGGATTTTGAATACACCAAAAGATGCATTTGCAACTCTAGTCCAACTTGTCCTATTTTCCTTGGGAAACAATGCATGGCATGTGGATCCAAAGATTTTGATATGTTGTACTATTGGAGGATGCCACACCAAACCTCATATGGAGTTTTCATTTGAATAGCTATTGGAGGTGACCTGTTACAAAGACATACTACTATCTTTGCTAATTTTCCCTAGAAATGTAGTTTTACTCCCTTGAAATAATGTTGACCATATTCAACAATTTTGTTCATCCTTTCAACTGCTCCATTTTGTTGGGGACTATGTGGGACTATGAGATGATGCTTGATCCCATTTTTATTGAGGTAGTCTTCATACATCTTTGATGTGAATTCACCACCACTACCAATCCTCAACATGCCAATATGAGATCGAGCATCATTCTCAACCATTTTGCAAAAGTTTTGAAAAGTTTTGAACTTCAATTTTTTTGCTTCAAGAACTAGATGCGAGTCATTCTGCTATAATCATCAATGAATGGCATGAAGTACCTACCACCACCAATAGAAAGAATTGGTATTGGGCCACACAAATCATAATGGATAAACTACAACTTTCTTTCAGCTCTCCAATTCAATTTTGCAAATGGCTCACTTCATTGTTTATCCAAATGCAGGCCTCACTTTTCAATTATTTGTGCAAACACCATTCTTTTGAATTGCCCAACTGCTCTCATAATTCACATGGCCAAATCTTGCATGCCACCAAAGACTAAATACCTTCTTTAGTGAGGTTTGCAACATTCTTGAAATAAAACCACCTTTGAGTTTTAAAAATTTCACTTGCTCACATCCTATTAAAGCAATGTTATTATCAAACTTCCTTTTAACTACTACCTCTCCATCCAACAAAATGGAGTGGACTTGTTGACAAATGAGCACCAAAGACAAGAAGTTTTGTCACAATTAAGGAAGGTACAATACATTGTGGAGAATGAAACCTCAAAGTCATGACAACTTGAGTCAAATTGTTCCTTTTCCTTCTAGTAGACTTGTTTTACTTGCCAAATATATTAGACCACAACTTTGTTCTTGAAAATCCTCAAAGAAGCCCCTTCAAAAAGTCATGTATTGTGTGGTTCCAATATCTAGGACCTAAGCATTAAACCAAGTTGGGTTTAACTTAGGAACAATTGGCATCATCTAATTTAAATAGAACACACAAATAATGTTCACACTAATCATATGCAAATTGAGATAAATCTAAAGTTTTATTCTTCCCTTTATTTGTTTATTTTTGTTCTTGATAAGCTTCAATCTTATCCCATGAAGTTTTGCATCCATGAGCCTCATGACTCCCTTTTCTACCACATCTTTTGCAAGACAAGTGTTGTCTATCATTTTGCTTGTCATAGTATCGACCATTGTTATTGCCCATCCTCCCTCATCTTCCTCTATTTCCTCCTTGGCATCTTCCTTTGCTTTTGTTGCTCCTATCACTCTTAAAATAAGAGCTTTTATTTTAAGATTTGTCTTTTTGATGTGCAAGGAAATGCTTTCTACAGTGTTTTCAATCTTTCTTCTAAAGGTTTTTTTCCCTTTTGGCATCTTTTCAACCAATTGATCAAAAGTGAGTGACTTTAACTAATTGATTGCTTGCAAGAACTCCAAGTAGGTTAAACACGCCGAGATGAAGAGCTTTAATGTGGCAGTCATATATTTATTTCAATTATTCCACCAACAATTTCAACATCATGCTTTATGGCCTGAATTCAAAAGCCAAACTCATTAATTTCCATTTTCAACTCAAGGTTGAACAACTTCAGCTGCAATATATGAATTCCAATTTTGAAGAAGAATCGTATAATTCTTTCAACTTTTGCATTGCTTCCCATGGTTCAGTGCACCCTTGTATGCATTGGAAAACTTCTCCATCAAATGAGCCCCTTATCGAACAAAGCCTTAGCATTTTTATGCTTCAATAATGGTAATTTTGTCACTAATCCTAGATCTTTGAGTTTTTTGTCTCCATTACAAATATCATACCACAAATCATTGGAGATGAGTGTATTTTCATCTTTTCTTGACCATTCTAACCAAGTGCCCTTTCTAGTTACAATCGTATCGACCATTGTTGCAATAGAGTGCATTTTTGTTTATGCTGAAAATGAGAGATCGATTGGTTCCCTATTACTCCAATAGACTGCCCTTTCTATATACTAGCCAAACCAATATACCAAATATCTCCATATACTCGCTATTCTAATATTCTCATTGATACTTGAAGTTAGTCCTTTCAATATACCCGTTTGCATTTGAAAAAGACTTTAAAGCATGTAAGAGTGAAGTGGTACATTGATCTATGTTGTCAATGACAATTTAGCATAGGGCCACTATACATGGAAGTACAAGCTTCATATATACTTTGTGGTGACCTGCTTCGGATTTTATAGCTTGAACAAAAATTCATAAATTGGAAAACAAAAAACATGACCTTATTTCTCCTTGTCAATTTTTAAGGAATTATGCCATAGACATTGTTTTTGCAGCTACATGAGGCATTGGATGTAGTAGTTCAAACGCAACTACATTACCTGTGAATTGGAGGCACCACTAATACCGAATGTTACAAAAATATTCTAAAGTGAGTAAAATAATGTAAATGCAACTTTTAAAATGACCCCTAAAAAGAATACCCCCTAATTAAAAAAATTACCCCCTTAGGAACAAATATAAACTCCATTTCTTATAATAACACCCTACAATAAAAATACTTCCTTATAGTTTTTAAAATAAAACAAACTAATTTTTAAAAACCTGACTATAATGCTTTGAAAGAAAACAACCCCACGATATTTTTTGAAATAAAACACCCAACTATATATTGTTTTATTTTTATGTTTAAAAGCTCACTTATAGCCTAAATCTCCCAAATGAAAAAGTTATACACTTGAATTTGAAGGGCACTTAGAGCAGCAACTGAAGCAGAAAGAAAAATGGAGAAGATTCCAATTTGCAGCTGTGAACGCCAGCACAACATTTCAATTTGCAAGTTGTGGTTGAGGTCATGGACAGCCTTCTTATCGACAGCTTCGTGCTCTTCTTGCTTATCTCTCGGAATAAGAGCCACACGGGAGATGGACAGAGGCAGATGGAGATGAAACTGTGGGAAAAGTCCCTATTACATTTCGTCGCAGTATTTTGAAAGAGCTAAAACCGTAACAAATTTTGGAAATTTCATTGAACAGAAACAGACGAAAGATCAAAATTGGGTACCTTAAAATTTGCATTCGCTCTTTAAGAGGTTATGGAGAATAGTAATACAAAGGCATAGAAGCAATGCGAGAATAGTATATGGTGATAAGTGTCAACAAAAAATATTGCCTGGTGTAAATAGAAAACGACTGTCTGTGCTCTGATACCAATGTCAGGTCTGGAAAATGGACTGGAAAATGAAATTGATGCATACCAGAATTGTACATTAGCATTCAATATTCACAGAGACATTTTTATTGATTTTCGTATCACTGTTCAGTTCATCTTCTATGATGACTGTTCAATTTCATCTACAGCTGAGTAATAACATTTATTTATTACTAAACCTAAGATTTTATATATTAAAGTTCCAAGTGAAACATTTCACGCTTTTAGTCAGCACATAACAGTTAAATATTAAAAAAGGGTTAATAAATTTGATTCAGAAATTATGCAGTTGAATTTTGATAAATCATCATATTAGATTAAATAAAGGGTTAGACTAATCCCAAATTGAATTTGAAATTAAAAAGTTTGGAATAAAAAATGGATAATATTGAGGATCGGAACCAGTCTAGGAAGTGAGAAAGACAAAATCAGACAAGGTTTGGATTAAATACCAACTTTCAGAAGAAACTGTGACACTTGCATACTTATTATTGCATAAAAGAATAACCAAATCAAAACAAGATATACAATTTTCACCATTACACCTACATTGTGTTCAATAATAACCCAGGTTCATATCTCACCCAAACCCTAAACACCAAGAAAATTATTTTTAAAAAACAACACAAAACCTGTAAACCTTTTATCAATCAAACAAAAAATTATAGTAAAAGAGGAACCTCACATCATGAGAAAAGACACTATCTGCGACTTCTTTGTAAGTGAAAGTAACTTGAACCTGAGTTTACACGTACATAAGTACCTGGATTGAGAATTTTTCTTCTTTTCGACGGCTTGACAAATTACTCCGTGAAACTGACAAAGAATGCGGGGGGCTTCCATTAACCATCGAAATAATTGTAATAAAATAACGCGATGACGCATCGGATTTATTCCAAAGATCAATGGAATCCTCCGCATTCTTTCTCACTACAGAGATGATGAAATTACTCTACTCTCTATGTGCCGCAAGTAAAACGAGGGACGAATTTGATTGCTTACATGTGCCGCCATGCTTGATGTGCCGTATCAAGATAGGGTTTCGCGTCTCTGGTTTGATTGCTTAGATAGGGTTTCGTCCATTTTATACATAATTTTATTGGGGCCCCTGTCTAGTTGGCAGTACTTCGCGTTCCAATCCTTTTATGCGGACTTTCCATTTCCCATTGAAAAATCACTATGAACTAAGGGCACGGTCCCATGGAGGGGGCTCCCTAAAAATCCGGAGCTAAATCTGTTCAAATTTTTAACAGAATATTTTGAAGCTGGTGGTCCCATGAATATTTTGAAGCTTCAAAATTTTAAGGCTGGTGGTGGAATGGTGGTGGAATGGAATGCTGTAAATAAAAAATTAATAAATAAACATCATTTCCCTTCAAATTTGTGACAAGGGCTTTTTTTCCCATGAGACCACCTACTTCCATGAAAATAGGAGCCCAAGCCCCCCCCCATGGGACCATACAGTAACATTGCAATTTTAGGGGGTGCAAGGATACATAATTTTATTGGGCCCTCTCTAGTTGGGAGTACTTAGTGTTTCAATTCTTTTATGGGGGACTTACCATTTTCCATTGGAAATATCACTACCAATTAACATTGCAATTTTAGGTGTGCAAGGAAATAAAGATATTAGGTATTATTTGATTTTGAAATATTTGCATGCAAATTTAAAATATAAAGCAATGCAAATAAAAAAGGAAAGTTGTCATCGATTTGATAAAAATCATTCCAAATGAAAATAGAATGTTCTTATTTAGTTGGCAAATCAATATTTATGTGGAAGTTATTCCTTATATGAACAATATCGTTGACTTTAATTTTCTATGGTTGAGAATGTGGTAAAATGATGGTTGACCATTGAAAAAGATCGACCATTCGATGAGCCCAATATAAAATAATTAAAAAAAATAAAACACTTTATACAAAGAAAGAAAGCAAAGAATCAATTTTTATTTAAACAAATAAGAGCTCTATCATTTTTCGATGCCACCCATTTCTATGTCTGTCATTTCAAATTCTTCTACCTCTCTGGAGTTGCATCACATTCCCTCTCATGCTAATGGTGATTGTGGCTCTACTTTGCCGCCTTATACCTGTATGATGTGAGTTATGCCCTCAATATGTCTTTCGAATCGTGCCCTAGCTCGGCTAGGGCTTCTATTAACCAACACTCAAAGGTTTCTTGAGTGAAGCAAAACTCCCTTGCTGAAGCTTCAAATTCCTTGCTATGCACTAAGGTGGGATATTCTAGACCAACAAAGCTATTGCCCAATGGGGGAAAGTTTGTGCAGGCCTTTACGCGACAAGACTCATATGTGCCACTTTATGTTGGCGTTGGCACACAAGCTATGTGTGGGGTTGGTTGTCAAGCGGTTGGTGCTTCTCCATGATCCACAAAGACTTCCAACAAAATGCTTCTAGAGTTGGATTTGAGACAAAGTTCTCTTTCTTGGATGCGATAAAAAAATGGGCAAGGAATTAAGGAGCGCTCTGTGGATGCCCCTCGGTCTAGCGCCCATTGGAAAACCCCAGACCTGGGGCTATTTCCCCTACTACCTCATTGAATTCAAAACACACAGGTATAACCTACAGGAGGACTATTCATTGCTCTGATGAACCCCTGAAATTAAACTTTGATGCCATTTTATTGAAGGAACTATGTGAAAATGAAGAATTTTTTTCTGGGAATGGGTTAATAGGTAGGTTTAGTCAATTTTGGCCTAGTCTTCCTATGTTGCATGAGTGGATTTCAAAATCATGTGCTCCTCTAATGGAAAAAAAACTTGGAAAATTATCCCAGTGCAAAGGGATTTTTTACAATGGTTTTTGACAGCAAGCAAGACAAAAATGTCATTTTCAATCACACATGGTTATGGGGAGAGAGCACGTTGTTTTTAAAATCATGGCATCCAAACTTCAATCCAACCACCAAATCATTTTCAGTTATGTCGATCTCAGTTCACCTTCCAAATCTCCCCCTCGACTACTGGTTTGAATCTTGTTTCGCAACGATTAGCAATACTCTTGACAATTTCATATGTACAGATGCAAATTCAAGAGATTTCATCCACACAACCTTCACAAGGATTCTGGTTGATTTGGACACCTCCAAAGCCTTCTCGGTTGAAATCATCTTGAATGTGAATAGTAACAACTGGCTGGATTACGAAGGAGTAACATTCAAGTGTGGAAGATGTTAAAAAATTGGTCACATGGCAATAGAATTCCCAAATGTGAAATCTCAAAAAAAAACGTGTGGCATCTTGGTGGAAAGATGCTACTCCCAAGCATTATTTTGTGTTCAACTCACCTAAAAATTGTGATTCCTCAAAAAATGATACCAACAACAAGATGGAGGGAAAGTTTGACAAGCCTCCTCAAATCTCAGAAATTGAATAGAAATTGACTCGTGTTGATGGCAACAAAGCTACTTCTCAAGGCTCAACGGTAGCAAGCGAAGGTTCTCATACCACAGTAGCTGAGTGTTGCTCCTCTCAGACTCCATCACATGTTCTAAAGGAATCAATTGATGGGGAGGAGGGAAATGAATGGTAAACAATAAGGAAAAAGAAGAGGAATAGCAGTCAAAATGGGGATGCTTTCAACAAAATACAACAATAGAATGAAGGGGAAATAGAAAGGCTTAAAGCGTAGAAAAAGGAAAAGGTTATCCTCAAAATAAAGGAAATTAGAGATAAGTTGAGCTCTCAAGCTAAATCAAGTACTAACACTCAGCAGGCAATGGTTGCCAGGACCCCGTCTCATAAATTGAATTGCTATGGGTAGTTGTTCAAACATGAGTTATGCACAAGTGTAGATGGGATGTTGTTGTAGTGGGTTAGTTGTAGTCTTTTAATCTGGGTAGAAATGGTTTTTGATTGTGAATAAGTAGGTAGAGATTTGAGTGGTCCAAAATGACCATGGCTGAATAAATCAGATGTAGTTCTAAATACATGGGGATGAGATCCCTCTTTTGTGATCTCAACTAGTATTGGGTAGGCTAAATTCCAGTATCTTTATAAAACTCACCACTTATGTACCAAAAAAAAAAGAAAGCAAAGAAACAAATATTATTTCTACATTTCCACTAGAAAATATGTTTTACATTCATATTATAAAGGTCAAAAACAAAAAACAAAAACACAAAAAACCATAATTATTATATTTTACAAATTAAAATAACAATTATTATATTTTACAAATTAAGATAATAATTATTATATTTTACAAATTAAGATACTAATTATTATATTTTACAAAAAAAAAATTACTACATTGAATTTACCTTATCTAATTAATCATTGCATTTTATACAAAGAAAGAAAGAAAAGAATTAGATATTGTTTCTAACTTTCCACTAATATTCAAAGTGTATAAATCATATTATAAAGGTATTGAGGGTTGAGAGTGTGTTAGCACGATGCAAGACTATTGAAAAAGATCTAACCGTTCGATGAACCCAATATAAAATAAAATAATCAAAGAAAGAAAGAAAGAAAGCAAAGAATTAGATATTCTTTCTACATTTCTACTAGAAAATATGCTTCACATTCATATTATAAAGGTTAAAAACAAAAAAAAACAAATTATTGTATTTTACAAATAAAAAAACTATTATATTTTAGAAAAGCATATTTAAATACACTAAATTCAGCTTACCCAAATAATCATTACACTTTATACAGAGAAATAAAGTAAAGAATTAAATATTGTTTCTAAATTTTCACTAATATTCACAGTTTATAAATTATATTATAAACATGTAGAACAATTAATTTAATGTTTTGAATGTATGCTCAATATTATTCAATTTCAAACATTATAATAATATATATATACCATTCTTGCATGTAGATCTAACAACTAAGGTTCAAACCTCGCAGGTTCGTTCTCTACTGCGTCAACAATGGAGTTTGTTGTTTACCCTTGTATTAAAGGGAGGCTCCTTGGTGAACTAGTGGGGCTTCTTGCCTGTAGTGCCAACAACCAAGGCCCAAACCTTAATATTTAATTTTTGGCAGTAGTGGCATGGTGTGATGGTTTAGTGGTGGCATTGTTGTTCTTGCCACTAAGGTTCAAACCCCGTTGGGATGGTATTGTTGAATGGTTGTATTCCGATTCAAAAGCGTTTACCCCTTGAATAAAATTTTTTTTATATATATACCATCATTAATAAGCACTTTTATTACATCTTCCTACACAAAACAAACATATTTATTTCAAATTGCTTTTCTTAGTTCAAAGCATTTCACAATTACATTCTATTGTACTTAATGTCAAATACTAAGCTCTATCCATATAAATTCTAAATTAAGAAGAAAAAAAACATCGATGTACCCATTGCACACCAAGGTGCGATTGCTAGTTATCCGGGTTTTACGGTAGATGAATCTTTTTTTCTAATGACTCAATAGTTGTTTGCAGGTGTGAGACTTGTTTCAGGCTCAAATCTTATGCTATATGTAGCCTATTGAATAAAAAGAGACTTTCCTCATGAATTGAGAAGGCAACGCTCTCAAAGTATAAAAGGAATAGGTTACTAGTTCTTACTAAATGGTTGCACAATTTTGCTCAAATTGTTACAATGGTTTTTTTAAATGATTGTGTTAATTAATAGAACTTTTTTGTTTTTTTAATAAGTGCTTAAATTACCATTTATAAAATGATATTATACATTAAAAAAAGTAGGTGGTGTCACACCCTTGAGTTCACATTGGATAAAAGTTTGATGCATAAAATCTAAAAAATAAATAGAAGGTCATTAATCGGCTAAATCAATAGTAGAGGGGGGGAGGCGGATATTGATCACCCAACTTGCCCCATACATCAATGAGGAACTTGGGGTGTCTGTGGGAGTGTCCCACCCATCAACATATTTATCTTTCTCTTTTTCTTCCTTTGTAGCATGAATAAGTAAAATAGCAAGAGTCAACTAAGGGAACTTGTTAGAATCAAACCAATTGGAAACACCACCGACATGCAACTTGAAAGTTCCTCCCATGAGTGGCAAGGAGGAAAAGCATTTGTATACACTCAAATTTAGTCTAGAGGAAATTAATTAAATACAAGTTATTTAATTAATAAATCTTTAAAACATAAGTTTTTTTGTAAGTTAATGGTTTCTAGCTGAGCAAGGGTTCGATTTGCGGAAAGTGTTTTCAGATATAACATTATGGTGCGAGCCGACAAACTGGAGCAAAAAAACACAAAAGTGTAGAAGATCCATTGGGACGACTTAGTGGTGGATGGCGATGGTGATTCAAGGAAGAAGGCAGATGAGGCAGCAAACCAACAACAGTCTGGTCACATTCCACAATGGGTTTTTGAAAATGGTGTTTGGGTGGACAAATGCCATCCACATTACCAGCAGAATGGAAGCGGAGAGGCTCAAAGTGGACTCCAGAACAATCCCCAGTTTGAAGAAAGGGAGAGAAGGGCTCCTAACCAATCACTGAAACCAATAGACCGTCGTCGATATATAACCAAGGTCGAAGATCGCATGAGCCAAGGCGTGGGTGGTTCTAGGAAAATGAATGCCAAGGGAGACCTTCAGATACCAATTGGTGCAGTAAGGGCAGAGGAATTCAAAAGAGGACTAGTAAAGTTTGGAGAGCTAAGGGCTCAGTCGTCACCAGGTCAGAAGGCAAAAATCCACCAAACCAGCAAAAAGGAGAGGAATATGAATTCAAAAGGAGAATGAATCAAAAAGACAGAGATCTGCTCAAAAGGAAAATAAATTGAAGAAATTACCAATCCAGGGCGAATGGCGATTTGAACATGTGACCTCAGGGGAGAAAATTGTACCAAATGCCTTCAAATGTGATCAAAAAAGAGTAAGCAAATTGATGGAGTATGCGTTGTTCGCGAAATGGACTGGTCCAAATTGCTCGAAAGAGGAGATAAAGGCCTGGTGGGAGAGTAACTTCAAAGACCAGGCAAGCATTTCCCAATTACCAAACTCCTTTTTTCTCATAGAATGCATAGACCAAGAGTTGAAACTGGAAATTGTAGAAGGGAGTCCCCTGTTTATGAAAGGCCATTGTTTTCATTGCCTAAATTGGAAAGCTAGTTTCGACCCATGGAACTATCAAATAAACCAAACCCCTACCTGGATCAAACTAGTAGCCTGCCCTTAGAATTCTAGAATTTAGATGTCATGGTAAGATTGGGTGATGCCCTAGGAGTATGTATAGGGGTGGATGAGGACTTTTTAAATGGAAAAGGAGTGGAAGCATGCATTCTAGTAGAAATAGATGCGGGGGTCGGGGTTTATAAGAACATTGAAATCCTAAAAAAGTTTGGGAGCTGACAACAAGAGATAGAATTATGGGAAGGGACAGAAAACAAAAAATGTCTCTTTAGAAAATCATTCTTGGAAAGCTCCTCAAGTAGGAAAGCAAACAATGCCACAAATCACAAGGAGAAGATGGCTCTCAAGAAATAGTAGACAAAAATCTAGGAAACAAACTGGAGGAAAATGGAGATGCTCCCAAACTAAGAAGAACTGATGGCTCCTCTAGGGAGCCCCTCATTCCACCTTCACAAGTCATAGGAAGCTCGGAGATGGGGAGCAGACAGGCATAGGAAGCCCTCAATGCGCTCATAGATGATACTCAGGAGTTCCAGAGGGTCATTTAATCTCAACTTTTGGAATTATCAGAAGAAGTAGCAAAAGGTGATAAGGTCCCCCAGCCTCTAGAAACAGAGAATGAGAAGATCTTGCACAACACTAAACCAAATATTGATGTCCCCTCTAGGAAGAAGAGGAAGAAGTGCCTCAATTAGAAGAAGAAGAAAATGAGCAATTCTCAGATGGGGAGGGCGAGCTCTAGGAAGAGGCAATGGAAGGTGAGCTAATGGAAATCAGGCAACTGGAGCAAATTGAATCAAAGTTGAAGGCCCCCAACATAAAAGGAAAGAACAGAAGGGGAAGAATGTCAAACAAAACTAAGTTGATGATTGTTGGGAATGCCTCTGGGCAACAAAAACTTATAGTTGGGAAGGAGAGTCTCTTTCCCAGGGTAGAATGAGACTCATAACATGGAATGTCAGGGGTGCCAACACCCCTGACAAATGGCGCATGGTGAAGTGCCAAATTGACCAATCAAATGCAGACATAATACTCATTCAGGAATCAAAATGGAGCAAGGAATAAGGTCAGAAAAGATTAAGTAATTGGAGGCAATGGAAAGGCCACTTTAGGGAAGCCTCAGGAGCTTCAGGAGGTTTGGGGATCATTTGGAACCCTCTCACAATAGGAGAAGTAGAAGCAGAATATGATAATTGGCAATTGTTTAAGTGCAAAGACCTAAGAAGAAATGTCTCTTTCATCAACATTAATGCATATGGGCCAATGCTAACAAGGGAAAAAAAGAGATTAGGGGACAAAATCTCGGATGTGATAGAAAACATAAGTCTGGACAAAGGAATTATAGCTGGGGATTTCAATGCAACTCTAAACAATGAAGAAAAGCAGGGAGGCTTAGGAAGACTAGCGACCATTCAAAAAGACTTCCAAGAATTCATAGATAACCAACTAAAAGATGTGTAGACCAAAAATGGAACATTCACATGGTCCAACAGAAGAAAGGGCTTCACCAACATAGCAGAAAGATTGGATAGATTTCTTCTCTGGGGAGTCTGGGGCGATTTGGAAGGAACTCATGAAGCTCAAATTCTCGCCTTCACTAGATCAGACCATTTTCCAGTCCTACTATCCTTTGGCCAGGATGACCCTCCCAAGGGCAGTCCTTTCAAATTTGAATACATGTGGCTAAGAGACAACCAACTGCCAAAACTAATTAGAACATGGTGGAATGAAGTCAAGTTTGGAGACAAGATAGAGCTCTACAAGATAAACAAAAAATTGAACTACACAAAAAATAAATTGAAGGATTGGATAAAAACTCACTTCAATAATATATTTCAGGAAAAATAAAGAATAGAACAAGAAATCAAGGCCTTGAATGAGCATATAATAGAAAAGGGAATGGATGCAGATGACTTTGAAAATGAGAAGAACTTGAAAGATGAGTTGGCAGAAATTCTAAAGAGGGAGGAATGTTACTGGTGCCAAAAGCCAAGAGAAACATGGTTGAAAGAGGGTGATAGAAACACCAAATTCTTCCACAAAACAACTATTTCCAATCGTAACAAAAAAAGGATTGCAGATATCAAGAGGGCCAATGGAGAAATGGTGCAATCGATAGAAGAAATCAACAAAGAAGCAACAAATTTCTTTGAAGAACTCCTAAACAAAGAAAGCCAAGCAAACAAGGCTACTAGAGACAATCTACTGAGTGCAATCCCTTCTATAATAACAGAAGATCAAAACAAGTGCCTTTATCAAAATATATCCCTGGAAGAGGTAAAAGAAGCAGTATTCTAAATGAACCCTGACAAGGCACCGGGCCCGGATGGCTTCCCAACTGGCTTCTTCCAAGCCTTCTGGGATATAGTTGGAAATGATCTTGAGGCGACAATTGAGGAATCTAGAAAAAGAATGACAATGCTAGTGGCAGTGAACCACATTTTTTTGGCTTTAATCCCCAAGAAAAAAGATCCTCAAACAAGAGCAACTTCAGGCCAATAGCTCTTTGCAACACGGTCTACAAGGTGGTCACAAAAATAATTTCAAACAAACTCAAAGAAGTGTTGAAGGAGGTAATATCAGAGGAGCAAAGCGGCTTTGCACCAGGTCGATCAATAGTAGAAGGTATTATCATAGCCCATGAAACAATCCATCCAACTAGAAAAAAATAAAGAGGCTTGTATGATTCTAAAACTAGACATCCTCAAGGCCTATGATATGGTAGATAGGAATTTTCTCTTGGAGGTGCTAAGAAATTTTGGTTTTGGGGTGAATTGGGTAAACTAGGCCAAGAGCTGCATCTCCACAGCAAAGTTCTCATTACTGGTGAATGGAACTTCAAATGGTTATTTCCCTTCTACAAGGAGATTGAGACAAGGGGATCCCCTGTCTTCGTTTATGTTCATAATAATGGCAGAAGTTCTTAGAAGAGGAATCAAAAGGCTTAGTAGTGAAGGAAAATGGAAAGGGGTGCATGTAGCTAATGGATTGGAGTCATCAACTCACCTCCAATTTGTAGATGACACGGTCCTCATGGGAGAGGCTAGTAGAAGGGAAGCAAGAGTGATAAATAATTTATTGGATGACTATTGTATAGCGTCGGGTCAAAGCATCAACTGGGGTAAATCGGAAGTCTTCTTCCTAAATACACAACCAAGCTTGCAAAGAGATATAGACAGAATCTTGAACTTGAAAGTTGCCACACTGCCAGGGCACTTCTTGGGAATTCCACTATTTGCTGGTATCAAAAAAGTCTACTACTAGGAGAATCTAATCAACAACTACAAGAATAAATTGGGCACATGGAAAGGTAAATGGCTATCATCGACTAGTAGGCTTCTGATGGTCAAATCTATATTATCAGCCATACCAGTATACTCAATGTCATGTCTAAAACTCCCAAAAGTGGTAGAAGAAGCTCTCACCCAAATATTTAGAAGGTTCTTTTGGAGTGGAATAGGGGACCAAAATAAGTCCCCCTTAAGGCCTGGGACAAGATTTGTACACCCAAGGAAGCGGGAGAAGCAGGGATAAGACAATTATCCATCATGAATCAGGCCATGGGGGCCAAATTGGTATGGGATATTCACACAAAAGGGGATCAAAGATGGGTCAAAATCATAAGAAGAAAGTACCTGGACTCAAATGAACCGATAAGAATTCTCACAATAGTGAACCCCCCGAGAGGATCAACAATTTGGAATTTCATTGTGGATTGTCGAGACATAATAGAAAATCATGTAACATGGGAAGTGCGAGATGGGAATAGTGCTTCATTTTGGAATGACTCTTGGTGTGGGAAACCTCCCATTGGCAACACTCTGGGTTTATATGAAATAAAAGAAGAGACAGTAAGGCTCTGGAGGAATAAGATAGCCAACTATGGCAAAAAGATTACCAACCAAGGAGGCCCCAGCTGGTGTTGGAATGACTTACAAACACTCAATGCCCCACAAACACAAAAAGATGCATTGGCAAGGATCCTCAAAGAAAGGTTTTCTATGCCATCCAATGATAAGGATCAGGTTAGATGGTGTGGCTCTACAACATGCACATACAAGGTGAAACTAGGCTACAAAGTGAAAGAGCTAGCCATTGTCCGACAAGATTGGCCATGTAAACTCATCTAGGGAAATAATTTCCTCCCCAAGGCTGGTGTTTTTGCATGGTTGGAAATTCAAAGGAGAATTCTCATAGAGGATAGATTAGCCACATTTGGAATTCAAGGCCCGGGAAGATGTTCCCTTTGTAAAGAGCATGAGGAGACAGCAAACCACCTTCTTTTGACTTGTTTGTATGTAAACGAGTGTTGGAATGTAGTGAAAGACAAGCTAAATCTACAATGTTGTATGCCAATGGATCTCTTAACATGGTTCAAGATGTGGCCTCAAAAAGGAAACAAAATCTTTGGAGGAATCTGGCAGATAACACCATCCATAGTAATTTGGGAACTGTGGAAGGAAAGAAATAGGAGAATATTTTAGGGGAAAGAATTGAACAAGGACAGGCTATGGGATAAAATAAAAAGAGCTATAGTTGAGATGGTTAAAGAGGATGCTCAGAGCAAGGAGAACAAACAGAAAATTTACACAAACTGGGATGACTGACTGCAAAAAATTCCCTGGCCTCAAGCCACCTCTGCTAAATGGAAACAACGCATCTCAAGCCACCAAGGAAAAGAGAGCAACAGTAGTCTGGAAAGAACCAGAGCCAAGGTGGGTAAAGGTGAAATTTGATGGAGCAACTCATGGCAATCCTAGTCTAGGTGGGGTTAGATGCATTGCAAGGGACTTATAGGGTAGAATCTTAGCAGAAAAATCCATTTCGCTAGGTATATGCACAAACAATGAAGCCGAATTCAGAGCATCAACAATTGGCCTTAAGTTGGGTCTAGAATTGGGGCCAAAACAGATCCACTTGGAAGGTGACTCGATGATAACGATCAATGCAATTCGAAAAGGCTCCACCCCTAATTGGAAATTAAATCATCTGTTGCATCAGATCAAGAAGTTGACAGACGACTTCAAAGACTTCAAAATTAGTCACATCTACAGGGAAGGAAATGTTAAGGTGGATGAGTTGGCAAAAAAAGGCATATGAAATTGCCAGGTAGGAAAAATCCATCAGTTGACGACTAGAAAACTACGGCGACAGATTTAGTGTTAGCAATGAAAGAAATCACATGGCAATAAAAGTGATATCTAAGCATTCTTCTTGACAAGACAAGGGTCATTATTAAGAGATCAAGCAAATGCAAAATAAAACAATCTCTTAGGATTGGGAAAGCTAGGTTGGAGGCCGAATTATTAAGTATTAATGTGATGGTGTACCATTCCCAAGGTGGTGGCAGCTAAGCACGCTCCAAAGGACTCGAACGGAGGAAATTGAATTATGATAAATCAAGGCCCTCGACAATAAAAGGTAGAGAAAGGAGTAATCTATCACATTGCATTTGCAAAAAATGAAGAAGTGATAGAAAATTCTAGAAAGGCGAGTTGTGGGCGAGTGGTAAAATGGAAACGTCGCTTGTGTTGAACACAACGAAGAAACAACATGCCTTCAAAGGGGAAATAACTAATAAGCAGCTACAAGGGCTGATGAATTTGACCCATCCACTTATCCTCTAGGCAACCAAGAAGGTGGTTGGGATAGAATTTATGAGGGCATATCACAGAGCCAGAGCAAACATGGAGATTTTAGTAATGTTCTTAGCAGTCCTTTTTCACATGGGTGTCTCAAAGGAGATGGGAAAAACATTGACCCAAATGGTCTTCTTACACGCATGGTCGGGTGACATTGATGTGGCGTTAGACAATGTTAATGAGAACAAACAAATCCCCATGCCACAGAACTACTATATGATACGAATGAGAGGGAGAGAGGTAATGAAGTTTCCTCTGATTCAGACCATCGACCTTGAAGGATTTGAAAAATTGTAGGCTGAAAGGGACCGAAGCATTTCCTTCCTCCTCAGGGCAGCAAAGATGATGACCAATCTCCCTCATGGTTGGGCAATGAGATACATGGAGGATGAGGGCCTGGCAGAGGGAATAGTCGTGGGTGATGATGATGAATGGGACCTTGGAGATGGCGAAGAATGGCATAGGAATTATCCTAGGGACCTAGAGGAAAAGGCCAAAAGCTCAGCGCACCAGAAATGTGGAGTAGACTACTTGGTGATAGCATACTACAAGGCATACCTGAAATGCTCAAAATTCAATGATGATGATGAATGATAATGTCTAGTTGGGTATGGTATCAATATTTCTTTAGTTGTATGTTGAAAAGCAATAGTATTAGTAATAGGGTAGTTGGAGTCAGTCCCGAGTCATGGAAATGCCTATACTAAAATTCAGGCCATTTTTGTAATGAAATATGTAAAAGGCATGAAAATTTGGGTGGGATAGATGTTCAAAGAAGGTCACTTTGACAACAAAGGCCTTCAAGGAATTTTTTGGAAAGCAGAAACTCATGTAATCATCTTTTGCAAATCAATACAGGGTGTTGCCCCTAGTAGTGTTTTACCTAGCAAAATAAATAAATTAATAAATCTTTAATTCTTCTACTTATAAATAAATCGACAAATTTAGTTATATAGTTCATTTTCCCTAATTCTTCCTATATTAAATCATTTTCTTCATGTCTTAATTAAATAAACAACTTTAATTAGTTTGTTTTATTTAATTAAATCCCTCTTATTAAATTTGAATTTTATATTCGAATTTAGTCACATTTCTACTAACTTCTCATCTTCCACCTCATCATGTGTCTCATGGAATTAAATATTGCCATTTATCCTCAACAAATTCAAACTAACTTGAGACACTTGGCCTTCATCTCCATTTGATTCCTCTTCACACTTGGTAGTTTGTTCTTCTAAAGGGAACACACTCCCCCTTTCTCTCTAACCTCTTCACATTCAATCGTCCATCTCTCCAAATTGAATCCAGACCATTGATTCTTGCCACATACGCTGATGCCTTGGAAAATCTATAAATAGACCCTCATTTACAGTAGAAAAGGATCCTTGCAGATAGAGAGCTGATCATAATTAAACTCTGCAAAATTTTAGAGAGCATTGTCATCTTAGCTTTAACATTCTAGTATTTGCATTTTAGAATAAAATAGATCAATCATGGCACTTGCATTAGTTGAATCTTAATCACAGTAGTTGAATTGCATGATTTTCATTATCAATATCATAGCAATATCTTAATCTTAGCTTATCATTTTACATCATCTTAGTAATCATGTAATGTAGGAAAGATTTCTTGCATTTCTAGCATCTCATTCTTCAGGTTTTCATTTGGAAAGTCATGTGCATACACAATTTGAGAGAAAAAATGACTTGAAGAATCCTTGGAGATAGAGGACAATGAGATGCTATTGGAGAGTTTGTTTGTTTTGATTTGATTATCATTTGAATTCTCTAATATAATGTTCCATTGGTGTGTTGTATTATTTGCTTATGCACTCACATTATTCATACACACATAAATTGGTGCCCACTATGGGGCCTAGCCCCTTTTTTAACATTTTTGGGCAAGTTTTCGTCTACAGGTTTGATAGTGAATTTCAATGTAGCGCACCTGAAGCTTCTTTCAGTGCATCTACCTGCTCTTTCGGCACATCCAATCTCTGTTCTGGCGCATATACCTGTTCTTTTGGTGCATCCAGGCCTTGTTCTAGAGCATATACCCGATCTTCCAACACATCTGACTTCTCTTCCGACACATTATAGGATTTTGGTTTTCATTTTCTGCTTCCCAAAATAGCACATAGAGTCTGTTTTGTAGCACATACACTGCATCTTTTAGTGCATATGGTCTTTGTTTTAGCGCATTTACCTTTATTTGTAGAAACTTAAAATTTTGGAAACTGATTAATGTCTTTTTGTTTTGCAGGTGTTTTAAAATGTTGTCAAAGACGTTATCTGAGACTACTAATGGTTTTTGCCGGGGCTGGAGTTGTTTTCCTTTGATTAAATTAGGCATCTAGTTTAATTACGAGGTTAATGAACACCATGTATGTTGCGCTTGTAAAGTGATAGGCCTATTCTCTCCCCTTTACTGGGTGACCATAATTTTAGACTCACTCTTTCATTTTATTGTAATAGCACCTTTAAAAGGCCTGTGGTAGTGGGAAAAAGTACTCACCCTACGAGAGTGACCTAAGTGGGAACGGCTAAATCCAAGTATTCCAACCCACTATAATCAAACATGATTGTGAGGAAAATCACACTCAACAGTAGTGTGCATTGATAACCATCCCCAAAGCCTTTGTTCTAAAGGTTGGGAGGTCTCTTGAGGGAGTTTATCATTTGTTGCACTGAATGGAAACCCTTACTAAGAACTTTAAGTGCAGTAGCCTGCCAAGTCAGTTCTTGAACATTATAATATTCACAGTGCAAGGGGAGGGAAGAATCTGCCCCAAAGATACTCACCATATAACTACTAGGGATTACTAGCCAAAAGTGAAGGAATTGAATTTTGGTTAAGACCCGAAAAAAGAAAAAACATGGGCACCCTCTAGGGGGTGACATGGCTGTGTGAGCTGACGTAGTTCTAAGATGTGGGTTGTGATGTTATTAATGACCCTTGACATTAGGAGAGTCTAATTAATATGTTTTCTCTTGTTCAATACCAGTGGAAATTAAAGGGATCGTACTAGATCCTTGAACATACACTTGATGTTTAGATCATAGGATGAAACAACTATTTTACTACTTGTGTTTGAAATCATTTTTCAAGAGATCATCCATTAAAAACACTTAATTCATATGATTCAAAAACAAGAAAATCAGACAAACTTATTGTTCAGAAGATCATCCATTAAAAACACCCAATTCACTGAGTTAAAAACAAGAAAAACTAGACAAACTTTCAAAAACGGTGACCATTTCTAGTTTAGCGCATAAGCTTCCTATTCCAGTGCATTTGCCTATTTTTTCAGCACATATAGGCTTTGTTTTAGTCCATTCATCACACCTTTTAGTGCATATAGACCATGTTTTGGCACATTTACCTCATTTTCCAACACATATACTTCCTCTTTCCTCTTTCAGTGCATTGAGTTCATAGTCTAGCGCATCTCTAGCTTGTTCTAGCGCATTTACCACATCTTTGGCTTGTTCTAGCGTAGTCACCACATCTTTCAGCACATACGCTTTCTGTTCTAGCACTTATAGGGGACAATTTAGTGCATATAGGGTTTTTTCTAGCACATTCATGACATCTTTCAGCACATACATAGTCTTTTCCAACGCATTCATCAAATCTTTTAGCGCATAAATTTCCTATTTTGGCGCATCTAGGGGATAGTCTAGCGCATATAGGCTCTGTTTTAGCACATTTGTGCCATCTTTTAGCGCATCTACAACCTGTTTTAGTGCATCCATTTGATTCACAAATAGAGAGCTAAATTAACCTTTTGTTAGACAATTAGAACCATATTTAGGAATTTTTTTCAGAGCAAAGTTTATTCCTCAATACAACATCAATTTAAACTTGAAGAAACTAGCCTTTCCAAGTGAAATTCTTTTAACTAAACTTGGATCAAACATCTTAAAGTGCCTAATCATTAAACCTATCTTTGATTGTTTAGCTGAGTTTCATCATTAGGATCTATCATCCTTCATCATGAAACAAAATTTTTACATCAGATTCTTACCTGGTCTCATCAATAGAATCCATCATTCTTTTTGACTTAGGTATCTCATTGGCACTCCTTAAACAAAGATCAAAATATAGCAAACCTTTAACACTTGCATTCCCATTTTAACAAGAGCCCAAAAAAAAAAAAAAACTCAAAGAAAAGGAAATTGAAACACAAACCATCATGGCAGAAGGAGAAGAAAATCCTTTCCACAGATTCTGCCAACCTGAAACATATGAGATAACTGATGAAGACATTCAACAAGCTCAACAAGACCTTAAATTTCACAAGTTCATGAAAAATATTCTAGAAATGGATGATGAGAAAACATAAGCTGGCTCATGAATCATAGATCCATTGAATGCTTTAACTCACCAAATACAAAATCTTCAACAACAAATCCTAGACATGCAAAGGGGAACAACAAAGAGATATTTGTTGCAAGACATATGTCCTTATCCATTTGATAGAAATATGAACATGATACCTTTTCCACCAAAAATTACATCATCCAAGTTCAATGTTTTTGAATTTTTGCAAAGGTTAAATGAGAAGCCCAAATCTAAGCCCTCAAACACAAATAATATTGAGCAATCCTATCATGTCATGCATTTATCTCCATCCCCCATAAGCCAAAATAAACCTCTGGATTTTTTCACCCAAGTTAACAATTCCATCCAACCACCCTCTCCTATCATACCCTCTACATCTAATGATTCGTGTCAATCTCTTAGTCCAAAGAAATCTAGCATAGACTCCCCTACACATCAAGATCAAAGTATTCTTTCCACTCCATCCAATGATACCAAAATTCCACAAGCCCTTCCAATCTTTGACCAAGATCCCATCTCTCAAGAATCTTATGATGATCCTCTCATTTCATTTTGTTTCATCCAAGATGATCCCCTTTCATCTCAAGAGAAATGTATCCTTCCAAGTCCTCCTTCCACCCCATCGAATGAATTCATACCATCTTATGATTCCATTACATCCCAAGAGCATAATAGTTCTTCCATCCTATCTAATGATGTCCTACCATATGATGATCAAGATATGATTTCTACAAAATATCATGATTCCCTTTCTCATCAAGATCAAGATATGCCTCCATTCAAGGATACCCTTTCATTCCATGAGGATGTTCATCCTTCTCATGATTAAGATATGTCTTTCATACCACTTCATGATGATTCCATACCTAATAAAGAGCAAGCTACTCCATCTCCTACACCTCGTGATCCTTTTCCAAGTCAAGATCAAAGTTCCCCATCATCCCCATGTCAAGAACCTATTGTAGTGTTCTTTAATCAGCTCAATAACTAGGAACATGAATTCCTCTACTTAGGGATTGAACATCACAACTGGTAGTCATGACCTACTAAAGAACCTCATTTAATTATCAACCCAGGGACGTAAACTTGAAATGGGACAGCACAAGATATGCACTAATCACCCTTCCAGACATACATGATTCCTAAAATGCCTTATACTGGAATTTAAGTACTGAAAACAACTTTACTATTTAACTTTGCTTGGAAATGAAAAAAACTCGAAAGATAACCTATTCTGCTCCTAGTGGCTGCAGGAACAGTTGACAGCTCTGTGTTTCTGCCAATTGCAGGAACAATCACATTAACTTCTATAAAGGGAAATGCAGCTATTCTAACTTCCAGAATAAAAGTATGGATAGTTCCCTAAGTGGGCCCCCTTAGGTAGTGCCAAAAGCAGACAATAGATTAGGTGAAAAACTTCATAAGCTTTATTGATTCGATGCAAACAAGTACATGGCACAATCTCTTGGCTAGATTTCTAAAACTGAAAGTATGTTATAATAGCGATTTTCTTCCAGCCCCTTCTTTGAAGGAGAATGGGCTATTTATTGAAAACTGATCCTAACTACTAACCAACCTTCCCTTATAAAACAAGAGGCATTTATTACATTTAACCAACTTAAGTAAAGAAGTGAATGACAATGCAAGAACTAAGTCAAATTGGTTTAGCAGTCTTAAAGCGCCATCATCCTGGATTCATGCACCACCAAAATGCTTGGCCTAGATTTCTGGAACACTCTCCCTGCATGGTGGATGAGTTGAAACTGTCTCCTCATCTTTTGTTGTTGAACCGGTCTTTATGGATTTGGTCTTCAATTCTTCAAGTGGAAATTGAATTCCCTTCCTTCAATCGTGGTACTTGCAAAATATTTTTCCATCTTTTCCTGAGGAAGAAGGTTAGCTCAACACGTTCATCCTTTAAGACAATCCATTACTTTATTCATTCATTCATTAAGTATTAAACTAAGGCAAACATTGTTTCAGATATGGCTACAGGAAGTTTTGGTAGTGGAGGCTGCAGGAAGGTTTATGATCACAAAGAGCCATAAAGTATTTATCAGACTAATAAAACATTAAAGGTAATAATCATGGGACTTCTTATCATAATATACTTATCATATTTAAGTCATAAAAAGGTCTATATCCAATCCCGTAAACAGACTGAATGTTTGTATTAACATAATAAAAACAACAAAGTATTTATAAAAGTATGATCAAAATGTGCCAAAAACTTGGCTCATCACCTATCACACCTATTCAAGCTATCCATGAATCCCACACCTATCAAATGGGATCCTCCACCTTTATCCACTCCAGTTTACTTCCAACACCTATCCTTTCATCCATATCATATCCTTTCCAAAATGGGCTCGCATCTTGTTTCATAAACAATACATATCCCATTGGTAAACGAACGTGTCAAATTATGAACTAAAAAGGAGAAGGATTAGGCCTTCATGAACAAGGTATCCTAGAACCCCTTTCTATCCAAGAAAATCCATATTATCATGGCCTTGGTTATACACCTCATGCTTAAGACATTGGTACCCATTGTAAGTCCAGATTCTATTCAAATAAACCTAAGTATCCTAGTCCATCAAACCTTCCATATATCCTAGGTCCTTATCATCCAAACCCTAGGTCACCGACCCATCCATCAATATTGGGGCCCTACATCCCTCCATATCCTATTCATCAAGAACAACCAAGGCACACACCCTTGATGCCCTTTCAAAATTTTACCTACATTAACTCATCCATAATACCTCCATATCATTAATCTCAATCCACCCCTCCCATTGCTCTTGGAAGCAATTTGGGTACCAAATGTCAAAAGCTTCCATATCAAAATCCACATGTATCAAAGGATAAACATGTCTCCTTGAAGAGACATGCAAAAATAAAAGAAAATTTGATCCAAAATCAAAAGAAAAATCCAAAAGGCCACAAAGGCCCATCAAATCAAAAGAAAAATCCAAAAGGCCACAAAGGCCCATCAAATCAAAAGAAAAATCCAAAAGGCCACAAAGGCCCATCAAGTCAAAATTAAAAAATCCAAAGGCCACAAAGGCCTACAAAGCAAAAAGAAAATTTTCAAAGACCACAAAGGTCCATAAATCAAAAAGAAAAATCTCAGAGGCCACAAAGGCCCACAAAGAAAAAATCAAAGCCAAAATTTATGTGGATTCCTAAAAGTCTCATAGAAGTAATAAAATCTAAATTGGCATCCAAATTTGCTAATCCAAAAGCTTCCTCCAATCTTCCATATAAAAACCTATCACCTTCCAAATCCATTTTTCCTCCATCACTCCACTGCCCTTCAAGGTGTGTGCCAATGTTGATCTTGCCATCCTTTCTATCTATCTATCAACAAGCTTTCCAACCTCCTATCCATTATCCAACATTCATCCCCCGTTATTCTCCTTTAATCTAAACCTTTGCATAAATCCTTAGCTTCTTCCATCATACCATTAATCTGCCAACATTTATGAGTCTAATTCCCATTGCCATGGTTTATTAGAGCACATATTCGAGAGATATTTGGTCATGAAACTTGATGCTTAAGTCCTTCTTCCATCTCCCTATCATACATATATTATCTTCCATATTCATTTATCCTTATCCTATCTTCCATATCCCTCTTGCACTCTACACTTGGGGGCAAGTTTTGTCCATCTTATCATTCATAGTCATTATTCTCTCTATGTTCATTCCTTACATTTTCCACCTTTGATATTGACAAGGTTAAGGATCTTCTTGAACATCATATATCTTATCCTATACACTTTATCCATATCTTCCATACCATATCCTTTTTTTTTTTTTTTTAAAACAAAGGGGTAAAAACTTTATTAGAAATCAGAAAAGAGCATTACAATAATAACCACGGGACCCAGTCCCAGAAAACAAGGCGAAAACCCCACAACATAAAACAAAATCAACTATCCCCATGTATCCTCCTATCCTCTTCCAAGAACCGGTCTAAATCCAGATGCAGCTCAGGGTTAACTTGATCCCAATCCTCAACCTTCCAACCACTATCTTGCTCAGAGGCCCATTTGGCCAAGCAGTCAGCAGCGCGATTCCACTCCCTTGGGATGTGAACAAAGGATGCCTCCTCCATCCGAGAACTAACTTGAAGAATCCGTTGAACCACCGAAGCCAACTGCCAATTTATATCAGATATCTTTCGCTCATTCAAGAGATTAATCAAAATCTGTGAATCAGCTTCACATATAACCTTTCTCCATCCCAAAGCAAGGGCCCGCTCCATAGCATGAAGAATTGCTAGACCCTCCATGAAGTTAACAGTCTTCACCCCCTCATGTATAGAGAATAGAAAAATCACCGAACCAGCTGAGTCCCTGCCAACCCCACCAATTCCAGCAGGCCCAGGATTTCCCCTAGAAGAACCATTAGTATTGATCTTTAAAAATCCATTGGGAGGAGGTAACCACCTTCCAACCCGTTGGACCCTCTTTTTCCCATGCCTACAGTTCCTAGAACTGACAAAAGATGAATGAATTTCTTGAAGACCTAGTCTGGCCACCAACTCAGCATCACCTCTCTCCAAGGGGAAAACCACATCACATTTAGCTAAAACAGACTCCTGCACCATTCCAAGCATACGCATCCAAACTTGCCGACCCACCAACTTCTGATCACGAAAAATTCTGCGGTTCCGCTCCAACCAAATCTGCCAAAGCAGAAAGGTAGGGCCCACGAACCAAACTTCCTGCAAAAAGGAAGCCATAGAAGGAGGTCTTCCCATACTATCCCAGAATTCAACCAAAGAGCACGCATGAATACAGGGAAGCTTCCACACCTCCCACCACCAATGCCAAAGTTGCACAACAAAGGGGCACCGAAAGAACAAATGTGAAGAATCCTCTTCCGCTCCCCCACACAAAACACAAATTGAAGGTCCTTGAAATCCCCGTTTACGAATGTTATCCCAGGTCAAGCACCTATTCCAAGCCAAAGTCCAAACAAAGCAGTTGCATTTAGGCCACGAGAGTTTATTCCACACCCTTTTCCACCAATGAACCTCTGCCCCAGTTAGCTTCTGAGCCAATAACACCTGATAACCAGAAGCAACAGAGTAAACCCCCTTAGGATTATGGGTCCAAGCAAGAATATCTTCTTCCAGAAGAGAACTACAACTCCTACTATGAAGAATCTTGTGAAGCTCAGCACTTTCTTCCGCAAGTCCCAAATCTGGCCACTCTGCGGGATCCTTCCAATGAGCTACCTCCAACTGACCAAAAGAAGCAACAGACTTGAAGTCACTCACCCTAGCCCAGCCAGCCTCGAGAAATCTTTGGCACAAAGGAAGTAGATTGGGGAACTGAGAAGTAAGTGGAGGGAATCCATCCCAAGAATCCGACCAGAAGAGAGCTTCAGTTCCTCGTCTACAGATCCAAAATAAACCTTCCTTAATAAGCTTTGCACCCTTCTGAAGAGTATTCCAAATCACTGAACCTTTCCCCTCAAGAGGGTAACGAGGAAGATCCTGCCGTGGAATCCCCGGGAAATACTTATGAGATAATATCCTGGCCCACGGCTGATCCTGTTCCACACACCATCTCCAAAATAGCTTAGCAGCCACAGCCACTCCAGATAACGCAGACTGTCGAAGACCAAGACCACCAAATTGCTTTGGGCTGCACACAACATCCCACCTAACCAGGCTCCACTTGGAAGAAGCCAAACTTCCCGCCCATAAGAACTTCCTTTCAAGAGAATCCAACTCCCTCAGAAAACCCATCGGAGCCACCTGAAGCATACATCTATAGGTAGGGAGAGCCTGCACCACCGACTTGAGAAGCTGAACCCGCCCCGCAAAAGACAACCATCTGTGGGTCCAATGATTAACTTTTGCACGGAGCTTATCAATAATATTCTGCCAAGAACCCTTGGGAAGATGGCGAACAGAAATTGGGAAACCCAGATAAGTCAAAGGGAGAACCCCTATCTGAAACCTTAAGATATTAGCAATTCTTCTCTGTATGGGGCTCGGCGTGTTGAAGAAGAATATGGAAGACTTCTCCTCATTAATCAATTGTCCTGAAGCAACAAGATATATGTCCAACACCTGCCTCAAGTTAGTAGCTTCCCTAACAGTAGCCATCCCCATCAGGGCAGTATCATCAACAAACTGCAAATGAGATTGCGGAGGCAAGTCTCCACCCCATCGCCAACCTTGAATGATGCCAAGCTCCACCCTTCTTTTCAACAAACGACCAAGGCCTTCCACAAGAAGCAGAAAAAGATACGGAGAAAGAGGATCCCCTTGGCGCAAACCCCTAGAGGCACCAAAAAGTTTAGAATGATCTCCATTTATCAAAACTGAGAAGGAAACAGACGTGACACAACTCATGACCCATTGGATCCACTCCTCACCAAAACCAAAAGCAACAAGGATCTTCTGCAAAAAAGACCATCTAACCCTGTCATAAGCCTTAGCCATATCCAGCTTAATGAACATAGCCTTCTCATGGGAGTTGTCCATGGAGTGGATGGTCTCCGTAGCAATGACAACCCCATCAAGAATCTGCCGACCTGCCACAAATCCACTCTGTTCCTCCGAAATCAACACTTTAAGCCACTTCTTCAGTCTCTCAGCCAATAACTTTGAGATGATTTTATAAGCCACATTGCAAAGAGAGATAGGCCGAACTGAGATAACCTATCAGCCCCTTCACACTTGGGTATGAGAGCAAGGAAGGTGGAGTTCAGAGCACGAAGCATCTGTTTATTCCTTTGGGACTCAAGGACAACAGCCAGAAGATCCAACTTTATGATATCCCAGAATTCCTGAAAAAATTCAATCGGGAAACCATCGGGACCAGGAGCTTTACCCTTCTTCATCTGAAACACAATCCCCTCCAGCTCATCAAGAGAGATATCTTTCATCAAATACTCATTCGCCTCCCTGGAGACCAACTGAGGAATACAAGAAAGAACCTGTGCTTCCTCAACAGAGCCCCCTTGTGAATCCTCCCTAAATAAAGTAGCAAAATACTGAGATGCCTCAGCAGAGATTTCTTGAAACGAGGCAAGACGTTCACCCCTATCATTCACCAGAAAAGGAATGGAATTACCATGCCTCCTATCCTTCACAGAATTGAAGAAGAAGGCGGTGTTTTTATCACCTTCCTGTAACCATTCAACCCGGGCCTTTTGCTTCCAATAGATTTCTTCCCGCAATTCAAATTCCTCAACCACTTTCAAAGTCTTAGCCTCCTCCCTTAGAAGATCCTCAGAGGCCCCATTCTCACGAATCAACCGCGTAATATTATTCAACTCCTCCTGTGCGGCAACCTTAGCATGAAAGATATTACCAAAACATCGCCGATTCCACCTTTTAAGCTGATATTTGACAAACTGAAGAAGCTTGGAGAATGTGTACATTGCCGTACCAAAAGTTGGTCTACCAATCCGCCACCACTCAGCCACATAATCATGAAGAGTGGGATCCCGTAACCACATAAGCTGGAACTTGAATGAGGGAGACCGAGGCCCCCGTGCAGAGATAATACTAAGCTTAATAGGCCAATGATCAGAACCTCTCCAATCAAGAATTTCAGATCGAGTGGACCATAAGTTTCCAACCCAATAACAGGAAACCAAGAAACGATCTAGCCTCTCAGCAACACAACTCTCACCAATTCTCCTATTATTCCAAGTGAAGCGACCATTACTAGGTAGAACATCAATAAGATTTAATTCAGAAATGCTATCTCTGAATAACAGAGCAGAAGGCTCCAACCTAGGAATTCCACCTCTTTTCTCAGACAATTCCACAATAGCATTAAAATCGCCAGCCATAACCCACGGATGGTAAGGAGCTAAGCTACGAACAAAACGAAGATGGGACCATAGAAGTTGTTTACCCAGAAACTCAACAGGAGCATACACATTAGAGAGGAGAATACACTCACCAGTCTCATACCAAGAGGCGACAAGGGATATAGAGGATCTAGAGGACATCCACCATAGGGGGAAAATCTTCCGAGGGTTCCAAAAGCAAGCCACCCCTCCAGAAGCACCAAGAGCCCCCACACACTGGCATTCACCATATTTCCACAGCTTAGGAGCCATGGCCAACATATTATCTACAGATAATTTAGTCTCCTGAAGAAAAAGAACATCCGGAGAATGATTCCTAACCAAATCACGAACAACTTTTTGTCGAGGGCCACTGTTCAAGCCCCTTACATTCCATGAGAGAACAATCATTTCTGGGGGCATGAAAAATGTGAATCAAGAGTCTTGACTGACCCTGACTCCACCAAAGTTTCCCCAGTTAATTTAATCTTCTCCATATCCTTTTTCCTTCCCAGCTTGGAAGTCCTGTCACCAACCCCTTTCTTCAGTTCATTTTGCTGAATACCTAAACGAGAGGAGGCCAAAGAGCTCTTCCCCACATCCTTGCCACCTTTCAGGGGCAATGGGGAGCCACCTCCACCACTCTTCGAAGCTCCAATAGAAGATTCTTGTTCAGTCTGGACAATTAATTGTTGATCCGTATCCATCTGCCCAACCCCAATCTCCTGCACATCCTGCATGGCCTCCAATGGTGGCCCATCCTGTCCTGTACCCAAAGTTCCTTGATCCAAGTTCAGCAACCCCGGATTCACTTCCTCCTGGATGAGATCATCCAGCACCTCAAACCTATTAAAAGTTTCATCATCCTGCCTCTCCCTCAAGGTCCGCTTTTGGCCCCGATTCCTATTGCGAGCCTTAACAGGGACATAACCATCATCTCCATTACCATCACCCGGAATAGGCTCCTTACCATTATCAGTCCTAGGAGGATTACGAGAAGGCTGAGAAGGTTGGGGCCCCACAGGCTTAGCCCTAGGGCACCTACGCTGCAAGTGACCATATTCATGACAAAGACGACACCGAAAAGGTAGGGTTTCGTAATCTAGCTGTTGAACCCAAGTATATGATCCAGCACTCACTTCAACAGAATCTGGTAGTGGCTTGCTTAAATCAATTTCTACACAGATACGAGCAAAAGTCATTACCTTTTTATACTGCGTCTGTTGTGAAGACCCAATAGGTTTACCGAGCATTAAAGCCACCAAATGCAACACGTCATCCCGCCAACACTCAACTGGAAACCACGGCAACCGAACCCAAACTGGAATCCGACTCGGTATTGCCTCAGTCGGGTTGAAGCCAGCATGCCATGGCTTGATAAACAAACCCACCTGGTTATAAAAATAGGGGCCACCCTCGAAGACCTTATTCCGATCTGCCATGCAATCAAAAGAGACCATAAAAAAGTTGTTCGCAAGGAGCCTAATCTCCATCTCCCCCTCCGGCATCCAAGTCCGTTGAGCCCAGGATTCCAAAAAATGCAGCGAGACTCTCAAACCCATGAACTTGCAATAAAAAGAGTGCCTTGAATAGTATTCAATATCATCTGCAAGCATTTCCATCGGGATAATCAGCTTCGGTCGCTCTTTGCATCTTTCCAAACACCCATTAATCTTCGTAATTCGGGAACCATTAACCGATCCTAGATCATTCATCTCCATCTCTGAAGAAAACAGCGTATTATCAAAAACATTCACTCCATGCGCCGAAGGCTTCGAACCAAATGCTGAACGAAATCCAATTTGGGGCTAACCCCAGATGTTTCCCCACCCGGCATAGCAAAAAACAAGATCCCCAGCAGGCATGCAAACCCCCAGGACACTTTAGCAAGAAATGGAAAAAAGAAAAGACCCCAAGGGCAGGATCAAAACCCTTCCACCCACAAGCCACCCAAACAGTAGCAAGAAGGCCTCCAGAAAAGAAAAAAACCCCACCACCACAGCCCTGATAGCTTCAAAAAAAACCCCCCCCACAACGCAGAAGCGAGCAACACACAGAGAACGAGCTAGGGCACGGTCGCCCTAGCTCGGCTTGCAGAGCACGCAAACGCCATCTTGGTCTTATCATTCCATACCATATCCTTCACCTTATCCATATTCCATCATTATTTCTAAATATCTCCTTTCTTCCCTTTCTTAGTCTTGATGAGGAATAGGGGAAAAGTACTTAGGCATTGTGTCCATATCTTATCTAGTTGATCTTGATCATCCCATTCGTTATTCTTATCCTTGAATTCTTCCATTCTACATCTCCTAACTTATCAAAATCCATGCCCCATTTCTTTCATTTGTTCTTGATGAGATTAGGAAAAAATTGGTCATCTCCTTCCATCTTAAATGTCCTGAAAATCCAAAAAAATTAAAAAAAAGCAAAAAAATCCAAAAACATCAAAAAAGCAGAAAATTCCAAAAAAATTCAAAAAGCAAAATTCCAAAAAGATTCAAAAAAGCAAAAAATCAAAAAAATAAAAAAAGCAAAAATCTAATAAAAGCAAAAAAAGTGAAAAATCCAAAAAATCGTTACCTTGATGAAAACCTGGCAAACAAGTGTCTTGGTGACAACAAAAAAATCATAAAATCAAAAAAGTGCAATAAAAACAAGTAGTGAAAACCTGGCAACATGCGCTATTTGTGATAGATTAGTTTTTCCATCTATTGGGGCGTGTGTTGACCATCCATTTTTTGCCATCTTTATGCTTGATCATCAGAAGAACCTCATATACATATCTGGGTGTCGCGGTCGTGTCTCACCCTGGCTTGGTCATCATTGTATACTTTCATAATAAATGGTTGGTTTCCCACTGGGAGCAGAATCCTGAACTCATTGGGGGCAACCTACTTTGAGCTTAAAACAACAGACAAACAACAGGCAAACAACATAGCAAACATAACGATCACAACGAAATTGAAACTCAACATTGAACATCAATCACAATTTTCAAAAATCAACCATCCAAATCAACAGCAAGATCAGTCAAAACCAAATTTAACTGGATGATATTCTTTTGAACCACGGTTTAATCACTTTAGCATGAATGTTCAATTGTTGTATCTTGATTTTTGTTATCATTTCTCCAAAGCAACTCAAGGATGTTATGGACTAGAGAAGCTAGGATAGAGTATGATTTGTCTTTGTCTGTTGTATGTGAGTTGATCACTACTACTATGTAAATTTGTCGCGGGACATGCTCTACAAAGTATCATTGATGACATTCCAGACTTGCAAAGGAAAAGGATTAACTCTTGTTTGTTTTATGCAAGCAATACTCAGGTAATCTCAATTCAATTATGCCTAGATGCTTGTATTACCTTGCAATATTAAAAAACAATGGAAGTTGTACTCAGGTTATCATGGTCTAATTATACCATCGATGTTTGTACTAACTTTCAACATATTAAAAGCTCAATGATGATACCAAGCACAACAAAATCAGCTAACAAAATGACAACATTGCATATTTAGATTTGCATGGTTAAGACATATTGCATTCATATTAGTTTTGCATCTGCATTTTAGGTTTTCCAAGGCTGGAAACTTTCAAAATGATTCTATCTCTCTCATTAAAGGATTGAGTACATTTGACATTAACAAAAAAAAAGATCATTCACATATAGTTGCATAAGCATTATCATATCATACATGCATTAGAAAACATTATCATAGGTCATTCATCCATGCATTAGATCATATATTTGCATTAGAAAAATATAAAACATAAGGTGCATCACATCTCATTTGCATAATCAAATCCATTCCATATAGCATAAAGCATCATTCATTAAGCATATAGTTCCATAATCCATGCATCATCATTTCATTATTGCATCCATACGCAACCATGGCATAATCATATAAAACATCACATAACAATATAGAGCATAAATTAAATGCATTCATCATAAGCATTCATCATCAAAGCATGTAGACAACATATAGATCAATAGTATCCACTGCATCTCATATAATCTCAAAATAAATGTCAAGTGTACAATGATATCAAAATATGGAGAGATACATCAACAAAATGTGTCAGAATATCACAAAATCCCCAACTAAACAAGTGTATATATCAAGTCTTAGTACATCATCAAGTATCAATACATCAATTGTGAACACAAGAGCTATGTGTTGCTCGCCCCCTACATTGTTGGCCTCACTGTACCTCCTACTGCACCACTAGATGGACCTACACCTGGATCTTTGGGAGGTGGCCCAGTCACACCCCTACTTGTAGTTCGGGAATGACTTTGACCTAATTTGGCACTAACAGACTATGCATAACTTGGGGCACGTTGCTCTGCAGGAACGACCTCATAGTATCGTAGCCTATAGTACTCTGCCTCTTTGGCTACATGTCATACCTCTCTGAGCATATCTCCTGTAGTGGTCCCCTCAAACACTCTCTATAACCTCTCAGTTAAGGCCTCTTCCTGCTCACATCTCTACCTCAGGGTATCTCTCTCTGCTATTGGAGAGGCAATATGCGCCAATGCCTAAGATAACTATTCCTATAAGCTCTACAACTGTGCCTGTAAGGCGTCTATATGTGTCTGCTACTAACGAGAAGGCACAGGAGTTTGGATCTATGATGGCCCTATCTATTGTTGTCCTGAAGGAACCATAGATCTCCTCCGGGGTACTTTGAAATCCAGTATCGGTCTGCCACCTGCATCTCTTCTCCATCTCCACCATTCCCTCCATCTCCACCATCTCCCTCCTCATCACCATCTCCCCTATCCCTCCTCCATCTCGGTGCATGTGGTGGTGCCCTCTCATCATCATCCAATGTCGGTACTGGCTCATCTGGACTAGATATCCTTGAGAAAGCATGTGTGAGGAAATACTGAGTATACTCATCTGTCATCAATGCATTTGTGATCTTTGGATGGTAATTCCATACCCATGGCTGCAATCCAAAATACTCCTCACAAGTTCCATCATAGGATAGTGTGGGTCCCCACTTTGGAATATCCTATCATCTCCGCACATATAATGCAACACCTTGGGGCATAACCTAAACTTGACCATACTGGCGAAGCACTCTCATGAGAAAAAATCTCTCGATAACAAACTGTGTCTGTCTAATCAAGTAACTCAAAGTGAAAACATATGGCATATCAATATCATCCTCGGGCCACTGCTCACAATCTAAGTAGGGTCTCCAGATCATCAAGAAATCGACGCCAATACTCCAATTTTCCTAGCTTGTGCTAGACAACCGGACCTGTGTATCCAAAGACATATGGCCTGCCAACTAAATGATCTCTATCCGCCATAGGCCGAGTAACAGCTATGTGCTCCCAAGCCCAAATATGTAGTAGTGTAACTCCATCTGATAAACTTGCGGCTCCAAGATATACCACCTGATGCAAATCGTGATACAAGTGTGCCAACATACAGGAACCCCATGTGTATTTGATCCCCTGTGTAATCATACTCTCTAGTATCTGGTCCCAACCAACTAAAATTCCTTTCGACATACGGTCGGGGTATAGAAAACCTCCAATGAAACTAGCTAGAACACATGATAAGGGCTCATATGAATCAACCATCTCTTGCCATGGGATCTCATAACCGCTAATCTCGTCATCAGCAAAGATCCTCCTCAGTGCCTCGGTACCTCCCTGCTCGGTGTGATCATACACGACTAACTCTCCAACAACAAGAATCCCCAATATTCGGTATACATCCTCCAGAGTAACTATCATATCCCCGGTGGCTAGATGAAAAGTGTTGTGGTCACTATGCCACCTCTTAGCTAAAGCAGTCAACAGTCCCCTATTAATCCTATACTAGGGCATATCAATCAAGGAAGACAAACCACATCGCCCAATCAAATCCAAATCTGCCTGCATTAGATGCAGAATCATGTCCCAGGTCTTTAGGAAGCGCTCCCAAGACTGAAGAACTCTAAAATCCTCCTATAATCATAACATATCGCAAATCAAAATTTTATCAACCAACCTATCAATCAATCTAATCAGCTCTAATGAGATTTTGATCAAATCTCATTGAGTGTCTATCATTGAACCTCACCTATCATGAGGTCAATCATCATCTATCCTATCATTGACTCTCACCTATCATGAGATCAAGCATCAAACATCATCAAAAATATGATTGATGCGATCATCAAACATCAAAAGTAAGGAGAACAATCAAAATTCATCAACTCTGGTGTCAATGCATTGGAATAGTGCATCTGTGCGCTAAAAAAATGGATGCGCCAAAAAATTTCATCAATGCACCATAACAGTCTATCTATGCGCTAAAAGTCTATATGCGCCAACAATTTCATCAAATGCACTATATCATGACACAAATGCATTGATTCTATTTATGCGCTAAAACACTTAACAAATGTGCCATTTCACAACATAAATGCGCTAAAGAACCAAATGCACTAAACAAATCAACATATGCACTAAAAAAATTTATGCGCTAAAATATAAACTCTATGCATTGAATTGGGCCCTAGATGCACTAAAACACAAATTAACAGAATTTCAAAACATCAAAAATGCGGGAAAAACACATTCAAATTTCAAAAAGCAGTTGCTTGGGGTATGTACTGAAGGTCCATATGCGGCCAGGCGGTTGTGTCATTGAACTCGCTCGAATCAGTGGGTGTGGTATGGGATCACCATCTTGCTCCAAGTGCTCAATCAACTCAATCTCCAAATGCAAATGAATTCAAATGAGCTCACTTTTTCATCTTTTTACCTTTTAAAGGGGTAATTGGAGGGTAATTAAGTGGGGTTATTTTATTTTTCACAAGGGCATCAATTAATCAAATGGCAGGCTCAATATTATTTATTGAGAGATAAATCGTTTCAACATCATAAAATTTGAAAATCATCAGAAAATCTTAAAAATTTCAAAAATTCTAAAAATTCAAAATTTCCCGATTTATCTCCTAAGGGGGCATACTCACATCATCACTTGAAAATCAATGTCTGGGTCATGTTGAACATTTTTATCAACACTATCAGCAATTTTTTTCTTTGAAGCAATGTGTCGAAAACACATCACTTCAAAGAGGGGCAAAATGTATACACTCAAATTTGTTCTAGAGGAAATTAATTAAATACAAGTTATTTAATTAATAAATCTTTAATTATTCTACTTATAAATAAATTCACAAATTTATTTATATATTCATTTTCCCTAATTCTTCCTATCTTAAATCATTTTCTTCATGTCTTAATTAAATAAACAACTTTAAGTAGTTTGTTTTATTTAATTAACTCCCTCTTATTAAATTTGAATTTTATATTCAAATTTAGTCACATTTCTACTAACTTCTCATCTTCCACCTCATCATGTGTCTCATGCAATTAGCATTTATCCTCAACAAATTCAAACTAACTTGAGACACTTGGCCTTCATCTCCATTTGATTCCTCTTCACACTTGGCAGTTTGTTCTTCTGAAGGGAACACACTCCCCTTTTCTCTCTAACCTCTTCACATTCAACCGTCCATCTCTCCATATCGAATCCAGACCATTGATTCTTATCACATAGGTTGATGCCTTGGAAAATCTATAAATAGACCCTCATTTATAGCAGAAAAGGATCCTTGTAGATAGAGATCTAATCATAATTAAACTCTACATAATTTTAAAGAGCATTGTCATCTTAGCTTTAACATTCTAGTATTTTCATTTTAGAATAAATTAGATCAATCATGGCACTTGCATTAGCTGCATCTTAATCACAATAGTTTAATTGCATCATTTTCATTATCAATATCATAGCAACATCTTAATCTTAGCTTATTATTTTACATCATCTTAGTAATCATGTAATGTAGGAAAGATTTCTTGCATTTCCAGCATCTCATTCTTCAAGTTGTCATTTGTAAAGTCATGTGCATACACAATCTAAGAGCAAAAATGACTTGAAGAATCCCTGGAGATAGAGGACAATAAGACACCATTGGAGAGTTTGTTTGTTTTGATTTGATTATCATTTGAATTCCCTAATATAATGTTTCATTTGTGTGTTGTATTATTTTCTTATGCACTCACATTATTCATACAAACAACATCAAAGAATAGGCTATGACGAAACCCATTATCTACAATTCATCTTGTGGTTGGGGGAGAAGCTTGGGAGTGAGTCTCTTGGATACCTCAAGCAAAAAGACTTTGTCCACAATGACCTGTGCAATAAGATGAGAGACCTTTGGTTAAATAGGGAAATGAAGGAACTTTGGCCACTACACAAGGGAAATTTCCCCAGTGGTTGAGGAGCACCTATAAGTGATCCACTTCAAGTGCAACTTTATTAGTTTACACTTGAATCTACAATAAAATTTTGGAACAAATCATAGCTTTAGTATCAAGAGAAACATGTCGATCAAGAGACAATTGGAAAAAATAGTCAAATTTATTTCTTTCCAAATGTTGAAGATAATCTCCACCCTCAAATCATGTCAAATATATGGTTGAATTTATGAGGGATGCTAGGAAAATCCCTTAAAAAACCTATGTGTCATGAAAAAGGTTCTAGTCTAGAGGACTTGAAGAAATTGTGAATCCAAGTACAAACATTTTAGGCTCTGGGAAAAAAATTTGAATAAGTACTTGAAAGAATTCAACTGCCCACAAAATTGGAAATGAGGGTTGAGAACTCTCAAATGGGATAACTTGGAGCCAATATGAAGGCCTTTGAAAATAATACACCAAGCAAAGTGATCCAATTTGGGCTCTAGAATAGCTAACCGAATGGTGTGAAATTTGCATTACCAAACAAAGATTGGTGATTACAAATGTCATCATTGACTCAAAATAGGAACCGTGGGAAAGTGGGGAGAGAGACAAAGATATCCTTATTATGGTTTAAAATTTTGAAGAGCAATGTTTGGACATCGGTTCCAATCTTTTCACCAAGGCCTAGAAGGATTGATACCACTTTTGTGAATCATATCAACTGAAAAATACCCCATGAATATATCAAAAGTTTCATGATCTTGATTAGAAAGGTGAGACTTGGATTTAGATTCATCTCATGAAAGAAGAGTCATCAAAGCTCTAGAGAAAAGGTCTTGCAGAGTTCTAACTCCTTTCTTGTAAAATATAAAGGCATGAATCTAAGTTAGCCTTCAAATGGGTGATTGTGATCTTACAAGATGAGAGACCACTAGATATTCTATTGGTTGATGGAATCCCATTACAAAATCTGAAATCATTCTAGAAAATTTAGGGCTTCATGCCTTCTTAATCTCTCTAAATAATTTTATCACAAAATTCCCTTGGATTTGTATTGAATCTTCATCGTGAGAAGGGTTTGAAGCACAACCCCCTTCCAAGCAAGTCATAATGTAGGATGACCAAAGGTAATACAATTTTACACAAGGATTTTCCAAGCTTCATCGCCCTAAGGGGCACAAATGATCAACTTAGTGCAAAGAGCTAAACCCTCACACTAGGTGTATAAAATCCCCAAACCTCCAAAATCTCAAGGGAGGTAGCAAAAAATTCCAAGTCATCCTATGAAATCCCCTATGATTTTTTGAAGAAACCTAAAGAAAATCACAAGGAAACTTTTCCAACTTCATATAAGAGGTCTTACAAGGAGCCCAACATGAAGAATAATAAATATGAGTGGTCGCAAGAATCTTGAAACAAACTTAAATTTTTGGTGAGAACAACTTCTTGAAGGTGAAGGGGATGCCCCAAAATCTGAAAACTTCTCTGGATTACCAATCCATTTCCAATTGTAGGAGTTGAGACAAGAAGAAACAACAAGAAAGGATTGTCTATAACATAGTGTCTTATTGCACTAAATAACATACCTATTAACTTAACAAAAAATATCCAAGCACTTAAGGGCCTATTTGATATTTTTCTCCTCTTTTAAGAGTGTTAAGAAATAATCATCTACAAAGTGGTTATTAACAAGATGATTTGAGGAATCATGTAAAGTTACACCTTTAACCAACCTTTGAGGTGTAGAATATCCAAAAGATAACTAAATCCTTCAACCATGAGCACATAGAGAGTTGAAGCCAAGGGAAAACCTTGGAAAATGGACCTAAAAATCCCAAAGGCATTGGATTGTTGACCATTAATAGTAATGCAAGTTGATAAATCTACAAAGAGCATGGTAACTGATTGAGTGAAGTGAGGCCCAAATCCTAGAGCTTGAAGCACACCCAAGATGAAAGGCCATTCAATACAGTTAGGCCTTGGCAAAATCAATTTTGAGTAATGGAACCTTCTAATGAGAGTGCCTAGCTCATTCCATATCTTCCCAAATTGTAATTATATTATCTAAAATATATCTAAAGATTTAATTAAACTAGTTTTCTCAAGCCTTACAACTTGAGGAAGGAGATGGTGCACTTTCAAAGCTAAAGCTATGCAAATTATCTTATAAAAGGCATTGAATAAGGTGATAGGACTCCAATTACAAATATCCCTCAAGTCTCTAGACTTTGGTATGAATTTAATATTTCTTTGTTGATTAATTTTCATAATTATTTGAAGTGGAAGGATTCAAGGTAGACTTTGTGTAGGTCCTCACCAACACAATCCCAAAGAGCCTTCTAAAATTCACAAGGGAAGTTATCACAATTATAGGCCTTGTTATTAGCCATGGTATGAACAACCTCCGCGAGTTCGAAAATAGAGAGAAGTTGATCACAAAAATATTTTTGTGTGGAGGAAATTCATTAGGGAAAAACTTAGAGGCACTCCTGAATAGCCTAATCACATTCATCTTGGAATCTAATTTTCCTAAGCAAATAAAACTTGCTCATAATGCTTGACAAAAGCTTGGATTATTTTTCTCATCTTTAATCTAATTGATACCATGTGAAGTGTGACAAGCTCTGAGAGCTTGGAATAATTCCTTAGAAGCTTTATCCCCAACCTTAAGCTAGTTTAGTTTTGATTTGATTTGAGTACCTCAATTTGAATGGTTATCAACGATTTATTTATGATGACAAAGCTCAGCCACCCTAACTTGCAGAGTACGAGAAAGGGGTTTGGCTTCAAGAGATGCAATATCCCTACAAAGCTTTAAGGTTGTGGCCTCACATGTATGGCCCCCAAAATATTTCTAGTTGGTGACCATAGATGTAAGGAAATCATGAAGTACACCTAATGGTTTTATTCCACCAAAAAATCTAGCTAGTTAACTGAGAGGGCCAGGCTTCTAAGTTTCTGCATCTTCCTAATGTGGGCTAGTGAAGCCTAATGATTAAGCAAAGAGGTTTTAAAAGTCTAAGGTATTCCCACTTTGCATTGAATTTTGAACCTAAAGGGAGTGTGGTTTGACAAAATGACTTCCAACAAAGCTCCATTGAGAGTGAGAAATAACTAGCAAAGGAAAAAAGAATAATCATCACATTATCCAAGTGTTTAAATATTATCAAAATTTTCCTAAAAATCATTCCACGTATACCAATGGGAATGATTATGGAAATAGCCCAAAATAGGATTAAAAAAGACCTAATTTATTGCATGTGTAATACCATGTCTCATGTTCGCCAGGTTTCCAACATAAGGATAGGGTCCCATATTTATCATACACCATCTCCATCATATTAAAGTCCCACACGTAACCCATGTGTCGAAAGACAATCAATCAACAATCCATCGCCACAAAATAAATCTCTCAAGAACATCATTGGAAACATAAATATTTATAATACCAAAAGAATGAATTTTGACATTTAAGAGGATCCAAATCACACAATTTATAGGTCAAAATTATGGTCTACAACATGTTGAATCCACCTAGGAGAGAGAAAGGTAACAACCCCTCCACAACCAGTATCGTGATTGCTGCAAAACATAGAGTTGGTTCGCCAAATAACATGACAAGCAACAAAAAGTAAAAAAAATAAAAAATCTTGACTTTCTATAAACAAAGAACACCTAAATTTGACTATTTCTGACAAATATCACACATTGAATATTCCTTGGGGAGGTCAGTAAGATCTCAAACATTCCAAGAGATAAAATTTATTAACATGAATCAAGGGGTATTTCATCACTATCTAACTTCTTAAGAGAAGAATAACGATCCTACAAAAATTCTTCTAAAGAGAAAGTACCCAACTGAATGTTGGGGATTAACATTCTTTACTTTTCTACAACATGATCTCCCTCCTCCAGCAACCCAAGCAAAATGCAAGAACATCACATATATTTAGGAGAAGGGGGAGAGTGAACAAGAAATTTTAGCTAAGAATATAAAATCGATGCTAGTTGGGGCTTCTAATAAAATATTGGCCTAGAGGAAGGCTCATCAATAGGTGGGCTAGTTCCTCTTTCCCATTCTCAAAATTTGTGGGCTATACCTTAGCATTTGGTTGATCCATAGTGGTCTAGGCTTTAGCCTAGGGGCCACTAGAATTAGCATTCTTATTTTTGTAGCATGAAATCGTTGTCAAATTTTCTATTTTCAAGGAAGGAATGCAATTAGGGAGGTGACTTAACCCAAGTGGCTACCAATGGAAATCCTTAATCTTGTTCTTAGTGCATATTGGAACCAAAAACAAGTATTAGGAAAATTGAGGTATAAGACATGTTGGGTGTGATGAAGATGTCCAATATGAATGTCCATAGATTTTTTCAAATCCTTAAACAAATTGACCTTGACACATACATCCATGGTTGAAATTCTAACACTGATGCACAAGCATACCACATGCCATGCTTGAGAATGGCCTTAGAATGGAAAGCCTCAATAAAGGAAAAAATAAATAACCCTTTAGTGAGGTTTTGGACAACATCAAGCCAGACCCCATGCAAGGCCCAATGCTTGTTAACCTAGTGCCAAAGTATGATTTCAAGGGGAGTTATTCCAATAAAATAGCCTATCAAAGTAAAATTATCTAGCCACTTACATGCATTATGAGGCTTAAGGATGGGAAAAAACACATCCTCTAGGGATTCAAAGTGTGTATCTCATGAAAAACTTTTGGAACAAACTTTTGGGCTTGCTTGTTCAGAGGTGGCATTGTGTAGAGATACCAAACTATCAACACTAGTATGAATTGATAGGTTGAAGCTATTTGAGGCCATAAAAAAATAGCTTAAAAATCCACAATAAATGTGGAAGGTTAAAGGCTTTCCTATACTGAAGGTGTCATTTTCATAAGGATGGCAAAAGATAGCATAAAATACACAAACCCTAGCAAAGTCGAGTTCCCCAAGAATCAATTTGAAAATTTTATTAATAGAGTTTTAAATGTTAGCTTTTGGTAGGTAATTTAGTTCATATAGTTTTGGTAGTGAGATAAATCATGACATTTAAAAGGTTAATGCTTTAGTTTAAGATCTATATTCAATTATAGATGCATATCTAGGTTTGTAGCATACCTTCCAATTTAAGATTCGTAAGTAGTTCAATTGTTAAACCTATTAATTTTATTTCTATAATTTGCAATGAAAGTTCCAATTTAGGGAAAGCAATCCCCCAATAATCTACTACCCCTCCTTTTTAGCTAAGATCAATGAAACACCTCCTATTTGTATTTTGTCTTTTGTCTACTTAATTGTTCTTGGATTGTGGATGGTCTATTATTCGTAAAGTATGTTCATTAAAAATAATTAGCTTTTATTTTGGAATTATCTCAATTTCAAAAGCAACGTACCTACATCTTAATAGATTGTGCATGTGATTGTATGTTGATCCTATGAAGTTTTAAAATATAGTAGATTTTGTGTTTATACCCAAAAATGACTTGGAAAGAGAAAAAAATTGAGTAAGGCAAAAATATAAGCAAAAATAGCTAATGCACATTATGTAGTCTTATTACTCAAATCATGCAACACCATGTTTTTGAAATGGTAGATTATAGTAGCTAAAAAAACTTCTCCAAATTCTAAAAGGTGTAAATTTTAAGTTGAAGTTACAAAAGAGAGGAATGAAGAGAGGATTGCATGTAGACAATTTGACATAGCACATGTATAACATGTGTGCCATAACATTAAACCATATTTTGGCATGTTAAAAAAATAATTTTCAATAATCAAAGTACTCTCCTACACACTAGGTTGGAAGCAACAAAAAATAAGCCTTGTTAGAATTCTTTGCTAATGGAGAGAAATAATGATATTATTTTTAATGATTTAAGTGTATATTCTTTACAATTCACATTAATTTTTCCAATACATTTTAAAATGAACAATATGTCCATTATTTAATAATACAAACAATGGAAATATTCATTTTGAATGTATATGTTCCATTTGTGTAGAATCTTCCCAACAAGAACACAATGGTCAACATGTCATATTTGTATTGTTCGTATCTAATATTTTCAAGCTCTGGAAAGTTTTGTCAAAGAAGCTCTCATACAAACAACACTATATGTTGGCATCTTTCTTATGTAATATGTATATCAAATTATGTTGGAGGGAAAAGTATGCCCCTTTTGTAAGTTGATGAGTAAACATAACTTTCTACAGAAGGATCCATCCAACAAAATTGAGTAATAGTATGAGTTGTAACAAGGTTCATATGGAGGAAAATGAACTTTTTTGCCTTGATTTTTGTATTTACTTAAAAAAATTGTGTGTTTATTGTGAATCATGTGAAGTATTTAGACAATGTAGTTTATTGTATAATGTAACTTTGAGATGACAATAAAATTTTGGTTCTTGTATATATGCTAGATCTTGCCAAATATTACAAGGGAGATTTTGTGCAAAGGGAATCAAATTGCATAAATGACATTTGCCCCTTTTGGTCAACTTCTCATAATAATTTTTAAAAGTATCAAGGGAATCTATTTTAATGATAGTGTTACAAGTTTTCACATAATTATGTGTTAATATTTGGAATGGCAACCTACAAAAAAATTGATGTTTAAATTTATCCAAGTTATGTAATACATAATTTGCATATATTGAAAGTGTTGGAATAGCAAATAATGAATGCAATATTCAAAATATAATGAACTGAATCAAGCACAACACAAAATCCAAATAACTATATTAGAATGTGTAGAATACAATTATCACTCCTTATTTATATAGAACAAGGAGGAGGTGTTAGAGTAATAAGTTATTATGCTTAATTAATTACATCACATTGATTAATTAATTAAGTCACTTATTCCTCTTTATTACTTAAGCTAAACTTAGGCACATTAATAATTAATTATTAATTATTAAGTGTGCACACTAGGGTTTCATTTAGGGTTTCCCTTTTAGGGTTTCTTGATCTCCTTCATAAGGATTGATCACTTTGTAATCATTGATTCTCTTAATGCATTTTTACTGAGAGGTTTTCAGAGAACATCTTTCGGTTCTTCTTCATATCTTTTGCATGTGATGGTATCCATCTTGCATGCAGGTGATCTTGGATTCTAACATGGTATGAGCTCCGCACTGCAATGCTTGTTCGTGATCGAAGATATGGCCTCTTTGTGAGTTTCGGGTGCAAGGGTTTCCATGGCATTTTTCGCAAGATCTGGGGGTAGCCATTTTTTTTGGGACACAATGGACTCAAACAGACGTCGCCATTGCGTTCGCAGCGTCCCAAAACCCTAAAAATGCCTGTCAAATCGTCCATTTTGGTGCAGTTGATTCGGGAGGCAAATTTTTTTTGTCTGGGGGGCCGTACGGCCACCCAGAACGCAGATCGAGGCACGATTTTCAAAAAATAAAAATAAAAAATACATTTTTTTGGAATATGTGCGACGCTTATAGTGCAAAAAGAACCCGCCACCCGGCAGCCACCGGGCAGCCACTGCTCCTCCACCTCCGCCGGTCTTCCCCACCTTTCCACCGGCCATCCTCGCTGGCTTTTCCACCCCCATGGGGCCTAGCGCGCGTAAAATGCCAGGCGGCTAACGTGTGGTGAGGAACGCAGACCAAACCCGGTGCGTCGACACAATATTCCGTGGAATTTGGGAATATTCGGTGAGGGCTTTTTTTCCCCGTAAATATTTTGGGGGGGATTTTGCCGGAAGGCCGTCAAATTTTTTGCAGTGAACTACTGACGTCAGCATGACGTCATCCGTACTTTCGGCCCTCTTTGCCCTCCTAACCCTAGTTTTTCCTAAAAGAGCAATTTTTTTCTTTTGGCCATAACTTGGCATACGGTATCGAAATCGGGCAAACGAGATATCGCCGAAAAGCTAGTTCCGAGCTCTTTCATTTGGTGCAGTTTATTTTACAGTAATTTTCTATTTTACTACATTTATTGCTGTTTGAAGTCAGATGTACTTTTTATGCTTCCGAGCTCATAACTTTTTGCCACGATCTCCATTTTTTGCCTCGTTTGAAGCGTCAGAAAGGTATTGAGGAGCTCTAGGTTGCTGTCCATGCACTTTTTCTATATCTATCCTAGGTTTATCAGTTAGTCCATATTTGGCCCGATGGGTTGTTTGGCAATTACTTGGATGTTTTGGCAGTTGGGAGAGTGCATCTTGCATCTTTGCACTTCGTTTTCAGTAATACATCATTCAATAATTGCTTGCTACTTCATAGATTCCAGAGTTGTTCTAGTTTGGAGTTTTCGAGTGTTCCATGGCATCGGGTTTTCTGTTGCTTTATCATGATTCCTTGAGTCAATCAGTGACTCTCATCCGGTTTCAGTAGTATACAGAAGAATATTTCCTTGCTTGCCTATATCAAGTTCAGTGTTACTCTACAGAGTTCTTCCAAGGCTTCTTTGCAGCATGTTATCTCATTGTAAGGGGTTTTGTCCCACTGGGTTTTTCCTTCTCTTACTCCTTCTTGCATTTGTAAATGGTCACCTGAGTTAGTTGGGACCCATCTTTGCTTTCATGCATCTTATTCTAGTGTTTTAGCTTCTTCCTAAGTTCATCTTAAGGGGGTGTTAGAGTAATATTATTATGCTTAATTAATTACATCACATTGATTAATTAATTAAGTCACTTATTCCTCTTTATTACTTAAGCTAAACTTAGGCACATTAATAATTAATTAATTATTAAGTGTGCACACTAGGGTTTCATTTAGGGTTTCCCTTTTAGGGTTTCTTGATCTCCTTCATAAGGATTGATCACTTTGTAATCATTGATTCTCTTAATGCATTTTTACTGAGAGGTTTTACAGAGAACATCTTTTTCGGTTCTTCATATCTTTTGCATGTGACAGGTATCCATCTTGCATGTAGGTGATCTTGGATTCTAACAGGAGGTAGGAAGGTGAAACAGAAAGACTGACTAACCCTCCAAGTGATGTGACACATGTAGAACACTTGGAACAAGTGTGAAGGCATGTGTCAAGTGTCTATGATCTCAGACAACTAAACCCCGAAGTGAACTTAAACTAGTTTGAATAGGACTACTAGGTGTAGGAACTAGATAAATGATAACTAGATACATAAAGATACTTTTCACAGTAACACCCCCCCTTAAGTGATACTTAAGGAGTAAGTCACTGAAAGACGAGTCCCAACAACAAGGCTTGATAAGGTACTCATGTACAAAATATTTTTTTCTCACAAATAGAGTAAAGGAGAAAACCTGATGGGAAAAAACTCCTCTCCAAGAAAGAGAACTATATGTTAGAAATAGGTTGCCATTTAATTGCAAATCCTAAACATTAATTATTTCATGTATCTCCTAGATTCTTGGAATGTGTTCAACAACACTAAGATTAGGATGAGATTAATTATTTGGATGAAATAAATCATGAAATTGACATTTGTAGTTATTCCTAAATAATAGGAGCATGTGGTGCACACATGGTAAGGTGAACTCACCTTGAGTTCAGTTAACATAATGAGCAACACACTTCTGAATGCATGTAAAGATCCTAGGAGTTAGGATTTGATGTTTGCATGTTTGAAGTTCAGTTGATTCGATTCGTGATCAATTTAGTTTAGTTTAGTTTAGTTTAGTTCAGTTTTAGTTTTTAGTTTAGTTTAGTTTAGTTAGTTTAGTTTTAAGGTTCGTTATCTCTTGCATGCAAGTGCATGTTGCATGCATGTTGGTTATTTTGAGTTGCATGTAGTTATCTTTAGTTAACTTGGAATGCATGGCTAATAACTTGAGTTGTATGACGATAACAGGGACTACCTCCAGTTAACAAGGGATGACCATTCTTTGGGAATGGTGTTGAGTAAATGTTTCAGTTAACTAGAAATCACTTAGAGCCAACTTGGGCACCTAAGATGCTTTCTTGGAATTAACTCCAATGCATGATAAGATATTTTTGAAGGCTCTGTTAAGTGGGACCCTCTTTTGGGTGCCATCTTTGAGGAAGAGCTTTGTAATTATCACCGAAGTGAAGGATGAGTTGTAGCTTTAGTTTGGGATGCCCAAATGGGTAAAACACATGTTCTAAGCTTTGGTCTTCACGGTAGAACTCAACTTGAAGCAATATGGCGTACCTTTTCAAGGGCTTGAGCTTGTGCATTGTAATTATCACCATTTGGAGATTACAAGGTTGCATATTGTCTCTATATCTCATTCAAGTTGAAGAGAGTTTTCATAATTGTTATTGCAGGTGTGAAGAAGATTGGTAAAGACAAAATAAGCATTCTCAAAGAAGAATTGGACCTATTGTAATTCAGAGATTGAATAATAGAATAATTCTTGGTGGAGTTTTTTCCCAAAAGGGTTTCTCCACGGTACATCTTGTGTAATCTTTCTAATAGCTTGTCTAGTTCTTCTATCAACTTCTCTCTACATTCTACAACAGTAAAATGGATTAATCAAGATAATCACCCACAAAGAATATATGTAACAAAGAAAAGACTTACTTAGATCAGCAATATTAAAGTTTTACAGAGTATTAAGCTAAGAAAACACCTCATTTTTCAACACTATATACAAAGGAAGAATTAAGACCCCCAAGGACAACTTACTTTATCCCAAGCAACTATTGTAATACGATATAGTGAGGTGATGCTAAAGGTTTAGTGAATGTGTCTACAACCTATTCCTCAGTACATAGATACTCTAAGGATAGAAAATCATCATGGATCAATTGTCGAATGAAGTGCATATGAATCTTGATGTGCTTTGTTCATTGATGCTCAACTAGGTTGCATGAAATGTGAATGACACTTTGGTTATCACACCAAAGTATAATAGGATGATCAAGTGGCAAGACCAAACTTTGCAATAAGTTGTTGAAGCCATTGTACCTCTTGGCTAGCAAGAACTACTTCTTGATACTCAACCTCGATAGATGATAATGTAATAGCGGTTTAATTCTTGCAAGACCATGCAACTAGACAAAAACCAAGAGAAAAAGAAAAATTGGAAGTGGACTTCCAAGAATCAACATCTAGGATGCCCAATCCGAGTCAGTGTAGCCTATTATCTATGAAGCCCATGATGTGTATTGAATGCCAAAATGAGTGTTGTTGCTAATGTACCTCAAAATACTCTTGGTTTCCTTCCAATGACTCTCATGAGGGTCATGTGAAAAATGGGAGACAATCCCAACAACAAAGGTAATATTTGGACATGTGTGTGTCAAATACAAAAGACTACCAAATAGCTATCTATATAAAGTAGCATCAACACTAGGTTTGGTGCAAGTGGTAGTTAAAGTGATTTACAAGATTAAAATGGTGTAGGTGGAGGCTTACAATCACTCATATGAAATAAATGAAGCAAGTCAATGGCATACTTTTGTTGGTATATGGAAATCACCTCAGTAGACCAAAGAACTTGAAGACCAAGGAAGAAATACAAAAGCCCAAGATTTGTCATGTCAAAGTGTGCCACCAAACTATGTTGAATATCCTAAATCATGGATGAGGAACTACGAGTAAGGATAAAGTCATCAACATATAAGAATAGTATCAAAAGTTCATCAATCTTCTCATACCTTTTTTGGTATTTTCAAATAGGACATCATGCATATGGGGATGGCTATGATGACTGCCTTCACCATCAACACCCTACCTGCTAGGGAAAGCCACCTACCTTGCCAACTCTTAGTTTTGATCTACACAACTCTTCCCATAGAGATTATTTGGCTGGCCCAATAAATAATGGGATGCACAAATATTTTGAGGGGAGGTTACCCGTATTGAAGCCCAAACCACCTGCAATGCTACGTTGCAATTTTTTTCCTGTGTTGAAGAAAAAGATGAATGATTTATCTTTGTTTATAATTTGGCCCGCTTTTGTCTTTAATTTCTCTAGTGTCACCTTAACTATTTTAGTTTCCTCGATAGAAGAGGTTCCAAAGAGAACAATGTCATCCGTGAAGAGCTGATGTGATAGTGCAGGGATACAGTCTGATGTTGAAACACCTTTCCAGATTCTTGACCTCCTTAGCTTGGCAATGTGGCAACTCAAGGCTTAATTCATTATCATAAAGAGGAAGGGGAATAAAAGGTCCCCTTGGCGGATGCCCCTCACATTGTTGAAGAAACCACAAGAGGACCCATTGATTATCACTAAATATCTTGGGGTTGAGATGCATGCATAAACCCAACTTAGCTATTTGTCCTTGAACCCCATCTTCTCCATTACCTTTATCAGGAACCTCCATCTCACCCTATCGTAGGCCTTGCTCAAGTTTAGTTTAATAATCATGCCTTTCTGCTTAAATTTTTTGAGTGAGTGGAAGGCTTAATGTGTGATGATTACCCTGTCCATAATATTTCTTTCTAGAATGAAACTAGTTTGTTCCTTTGAAATTATTTATGGAAAAAGAGATTTGGGCCTATTCGCCATTACTTTCGTAATGATTTTATGAGCTATGCTATAGAGGGAAATGGGCCTGTAGTCAGAGAAGGATTCACAGTTCTCTTTTTTTGGGATCATAGCAATGTTGGTGTTGTTAAGATCCTTTAAAACATTAGACTTCCACCTTGATTCTTCGAGCACCCCATGGAGATAGTTGCTGAAATATTGACATTAACATCTTCACTTATCACCTTGTCAATATCCACTAGCATACGACACTCAAGCATTTTCGCCTCCCCATCGTTCACCAACAAATTTTCAAAAAAATTAATCCCAGCCTTTTGCATCCCTTCTTCATTGCTCACCAATTGGCCCTGTGAATCTTTGATCTATATAATCCTATTCTAGCTTCGTTTAATCTTAGTTGAATTATGGAAAAACTTGGTATTTAAGTCCCCCTCCTGAAGCCACATTTCCCTAGACTTTGTCTTCCAATATATCTCCTCTCTAAGTAGCATTTTGATGTATTCTATCAATGCCTTCTCCCTTTCAAATTTTGTATTTTTCATGCCCTGAGTAATTATTAATTCACTAAGATTGGTGAGCCTCCTTTCCAAATGTTCCTTTTCATCAAATATATTCCTGAAGACCTCCTTGTTCCAACACCTAAGCTTTTCCTTCATTCGGTTCAGTTTTTTAAAGAAAATGAGCATCTTCAAAGCCTTTATTGGCATCGGCTCCAACTGGACCAATCTCTCATGAGATTAATTATGTTTTCATTTCTCAACCAAATCTTTCAAATCTAAATAACCTTTCAGAGGCTTCATCTTCTCTGTGATAATCAATTCCACTGGAAAATGATCAGAGATAGGTTAAGGCTGTATGAATGCCTTTGGGAGAGCTTCTTCCTACAACCACATTTCTAATACTAGAAACCTATCTAATCTTTCTACTATATTAGTAAAATCCTTCCTCCTATTAGTCCAGGACTTTATATCGATTAGGTTGTTTGTCTCTACAAATTTGCAGAAGTCTTTTTGTGCTTGTGTGATCTTATATGTGCCCCTTTTTTTCGTTAGATCCATTATTACATTAAATTCACCTCCTAGTACAATCTTCATTTCCTTTAATTCTTTTGTTATGGACTCCCAAACCAGTTTCTTTTCTTTTGTTTTTATTGGCCCATAGACGTTGAAAAAAAGAAATTCAAAATTGGTTTATAGAGAACTTACCTTTAATTGAATCCAAGACTTTTGATTTGAGATTAAGGTCACTTTGTATTTTGATTTATTCCATAATGCTCCCAAGCCACTCGATGCACATTCCGAGTTGAAAAAGAAGCCTTTCCATTTTTTACATTGGTTCAAAAATGTGGTTGTTTTCAAATCTACCAACTTTGTCTCTTGCTTTAATATGATATCCGCATTTTTGCATTCCAACTGGCGTTTAGCTAGTTGCCTCCTATTAGGGGTGTTTAGGCCCCTAATGTTCTATGTTAGGATCCTCATCTTCCTCCAAGGGAAGGGCATCCTCCCTTGGATCTTTTCATGTAATTTCTGATTGAAGTTTGGTCACCTTTCAGTGACTCTCCCCTTTTTTGTTTGTTCATCTTCCTCCCTGATCTTGGGGCAGAGACATTTTTTGTCGATTGGCTAATGCACCTTGGCTCTGGGATGTTGATGGAATCCTCTTTTCTCAATTTTGCATCTCATTCTTTCCCATTGATAGCATCTATTTCATAGTTTTCCCCATATTGTAGTGGTGGAATTTCTAGCATGGGATCCTCCTAGTTTTCCTCCAATTCCCCTTCCTCCATTCGGATTGGAGGTTCAAGTTGGGAGTAATTTAAAGGTTTTTCCATTACTATAGCCCATGAATTATCCTTCTCTACCTTATGTTCCTCCTTAATGTAATGTTTTCCTTGGCCTGTTCCTGATTACTACTTCTCTCTTTCCATATTCTTTTGAAATTTTTTGGTTTTCTTTTGCATTCTTCCTCCATGTGGTTATGTCACTTGCAGTTGAAACAGAAGGTTGCCGACTTTTCCACTTTGATTGGTTGTCTCCATTCACCATTTTGTGTTGAAAGAGTTATTTCCTTGGGTTGTTCAGATTGTGAGAATTCAGACTTTGGCATATACTAGAGATTCATTGTTCCTCATAACCACTTCTATTGCTAACCCCAATGAATCTCCTATCTTTGTTAGGCATCAACCAGACCAATAATCAAAATGTAGGTTATATAACCAAATCCAAGTTAGGCCATTTTTTTTATTGTATCACAGAGGATTGAAATTCCTTTGCCACTTTTGCAAGTATAGGATCAAACCAATACTCAAAAGGTAGGTTATATAACCAAATCCAAGTCGGGCCATTTTTTTGATTGTATCACAGAGGATTGAGATTCCTTTGCCACTTTTGCAAGTATAGGAAAGAATCATTGTTCTTCCATTTATCATTTTTGAAAACTTTGTCTCTTAGTTCCTCACTCTCCATTACCATGACAAAGAATGCTTTCAATAGGAAATTGATTATCATCCCCTTGCCAATTTTTAGAGATCCAATCTCCAATCTCTTTCCTTGTGAAATGCTTGCCAAGGAACCTTCCAATTATCACGGTCCTTTCAAAGACTTTTGCATCTTCTTCCACAATATCTGTTACGTTGACCCTCCAAGTTTCTTTTTTGTGTCACATCATTTAGATACCTTCCAGCAGCCTCCCTATGTTCATCTGTATCATTATCTTCATGTTTCTTGCCACGTCTTGAATTTCTTTGCAAATTTTGTTTACCACCACCCTTGAAACCCTTTCCTATGCTACCTTCTTCCCTCATTCTTCCCTTCCTCCCCAATATAATGACCAAGTATGTTAACATTTACACCATATCAATTCATACAATTTTTACTAAACATGAAAAATTGAAAAATTGTGTGATTATTTCAGACATGGGAAAAATTATGTTATGGAATAACTTGCACAATAGAAGAATATGATATGAAATATGCTGAAAATACTTGATAATAACTAAGAATAACAAGCCACTTTGAGGGGGAAAACCTCCAAATATATCTAATGAGAACACACTTCACAACTTGATGATGAAATAAGACTCACAACCTCCTATATATACCTATGTATGCCTAGGATATCACCTAGGCCGACTTAGACACACCTATATAAGTCCTAGGCTGACCTAAACAACTAAATAACAATATACTAATGATAATATGACTTAATAGAGAGTTAAGATAGCCACAAGCCAACTATTCATAACCCGATGTAAACTAATATTAAGGGTGTAGCATGCCCCCTTCTTCAAAGAAGCATTGTCCTCAATGCTAATCAAGTTTGGATTCTTTTGAATGAACTCCTCATCCTCCCATGTGGCATCTTCAACTGTAAATTCTTCCACTGGATGAGATACTCAGTGAGAGTTCTATTCCTCAGCTTCTTTGTGCGTGTTTGACGAATGCACTCTAGTTCCAAAATGATTCTTCCTTCTTCATCGAGCTCTAGTAGTGTTGTTTGAGTTGGAATATTATGCCTAATTACCTTCTTCAAATATGAAACATGAAAAATTGGATGTATCTTTGTTGTTGGTGGCAACTCTAGCTTGTAGGCAACACTACCAATCTTTTGCATGATTTGGTATGGACCATAATACCTTGGAGACAACTTATTACTCTTTTTTTGTTGCTTTAGTGAGATTTGATTATAAGGCTGCAATCTCAAGAAGACCCAAGCCCCAACTTCAAAACTTCTTTCACTACGATGTTGGTCTGCCTGTTGTTTCATTCAATTTTGTGCCATGGCTAAATTCTCCTTGAGTCTTGAAAGTACTTGTTGTTAATGAAGCAAGTGGTCTTCTACTACCTAACTCTTGGTGACACTTTTATTGATGATGTGATGGAAGGAGGATGATATCCATAAAGTGCCAAAAATGGAGACATTTTTTTATGAGCTATGAAAAGAAGTGTTATACCACCATTCTGCAAGTGGTAGCCAATCTACCCATTGAGTTTGTTTCTCTGAAGTGAAACAACGTAGATATCCTTCCAAACACTTATTAACAACCTCAATTTTTCCATTTGATTGAGGGTGGTATGAAGAGCTATGAGCCAATTGAGTACCCAAACATGAGAATAAATATTTCCAAAAGTGACTAGTGAAGATAGGATCACGATCACTAACAATAACCTTAGGTGTACCATGTAGCTTATGGATATTCTCCAAAAAAGCTTTTGCCACTACACTTGCTATAAAAGGATGTGATAATGCAATGAAATGTGCATATTTAGTGAGGCGATCAACTACTGCCATGATAACATTATGACCTTTAGATTTGGGAAGCCCTGTGATGAAGTCCATGGATACCTCTTCCCAATGTTGGCTAGGAATGGATAAGGGTTGTAAGAGACCTGGTGTCTTAATTGTATCCCCTTTATTCCTTTGACAAACCAAACATTCAACCACAAATTTTTGAACATCACCTTTTATCCCTTCCCAAAAAAAAAATTGCTTGACTCGATGATATGTCTTCAAAAATCTTGAATGACCACCAACTAGAGACTCATGCAACTCTGTGAGAATCTTGTGTTTAAGAGTGGAATTCTTGTAGAGATATAAACACTCTTTATACCAAAGAGTATCTCCCTTCCAACAAAACTTATCTGAAGTACTACGATCACTTTTTAATTGTTCAATGAGATTACTTGTTGCAACATCATTTTTCCACTCTGCTTTGGCTTCCTCCACCCAATTTGCTTGTAATATTGAAAGGGCACACAATAAGGCTTCATCTTTCTCATCCTTCCTTGAAAGTGCATCTACTACAATATTTTCTTTCCCTTTCTTATATACAATCTCAAAGTCATATCCTAACATCTTAGTGCCTATTTTTGTTGCTCTTCAGAAGATAGTCTTTGTTCCAAAAAATATTTTAGGCTATCATGACATGTCTTAACCTTGAAGTGTCTACCCAATAAATAATGCCCCCATTGTTTAATTGCATGAAGGATTGCTAGTATTTCCTTCTCATAAATAGGTTTTAGCTGATTCTTACCCTTTAATTGAAGACTCTCAAAAACAATTGGTCGACCTTCTTGCATGAGCATTACTCCTATCCCATTTCCAGAAGCATCACATTCCATAATGAATTCCTTGGTGAAGTCAGGAGTGGCAAGCACTAGAGTTGTACACATAGCCTCCTTCAATCTCTCAAATGTTGTATTAGAAGACTCGTTCTAATGAAAAGAATCCTTCTTCAATAGAGTGGTGAGAGGTGCTGCTATACGACCATAATTCTTCACAAATCTGCTATAGTACCTTGTCAATCCCAAGAAACCCCTCAATTTCTTAATGGTTTTTGGAATAGGCCATTCCATGATAGCCTTAATTTTGTTAGGGTTCACCTTTACTCCTTTATGTGAAACTATGTGTCCAAAATACTCCACCTCCTTAAGACCAAAAGCACACTTGGATGGCTTAGCATAGAGTTGATGATCTTCAATTATTTGTAATGCTTGGTCCACATGTTGCAAATGTTCTTCCCAAGTCTTGATATAAATCAATATATCATCAAAGAATACTAACACAAAATTTCTCAAGAACTTCTTAAAAATGGAATTCATCAAACTTTGGAATGTAGATGGTGCATTGGTAAGACCGAATGGCATCACCAAAAATTCATAATGACCCTCATGAGTCCGAAATGCTGTCTTACAAATATCTTCCTCCTTAATCCGAATTTGGTGATAACCAAATCTAAGATCTAACTTGGTAAAATACATAGCTCCATTCAATTCATCTAGCAAATCATCAATGACTGGAATAGGAAAATTATCTTTAATGGTGTACATGTTGAGCACTCTACAATCTGGAAACATGCACCGAGTATCATCCTTCTTACGTACCATCACCACAGGTGAGGAGTAAGCACTTTGGCTATGCCTAATAATTCTTGCCTCTAACATCTCAACAATTTTTTCTATCTCACTCTTTTGTATGTGTGGATACCTGTAAGGCCTGATGTTCAGTGGTTGGATCCCTAGAACTAACTCTATGGCATGATCATGATCCCTCTTAGGAGGAAGTCCTTTAGGTATATCTCCAAGAACAACTGAGTGATGATCAATTATAGCTTGCAAATCTAGATGAGTAGGAGCATTAGATTGAGAGACTTCTAATGAACATAGTTGGGCCACAAATCCATCCACTCCTTTCTTAAGCAACTTTTTCATTTGATGAGAGCTTACCATTTGTGGGGATTTTACCTTCAACCCCCTTAGTTCTACTACCCTTCCTTTTGATTGAAACCTCATGAATAGTTCTTGGAAGTTCATCTCAATCGTTCCCAATGTAGTAAGCCATTGTACTCCCAAAATAATATATGTTGCACCCATGGATATCGAATACATTGGGGTATCAAGTTGATAATCTCCCATGGATAATTTGATGCTATGACAGTTCCCTGAACAACTAACTGTACCACCATCTACAATCAAAACCTGAAACTCTGGAGCTGGATATATAAAATAATTTAGACAAGTAGCTAACTTTTTGTTGATGAAATTATGAGTACTACCTGAGTCGATCAACATTGTTACCTTCTGCTTCTTTAAGAACCCCACCACCTTGAGAGTTTGTGGAGCACTGAAACCTAAGAGTGCATGACAAGAAATGATTGGTTGAGAATCAAGTGATTCCTCATTTGACTCCCTTTCATCCTCTAGTATGGGTTCTTCCTCTTCTTTCTCACTTGGACCTTCAATATAGAACAATTTCTTTTCACTACATTTATGTCCTCAACTGTATTTTCTATCACAATTGAAACACAACCCTTTTGCTCTTTTCTCCTCAATTTTTTGTGGAGTCAACCTAGTAGGTTGTGTTGAATATCCTTTCTCTCTTGTCACATTAGCCCCTTGCTTCTTAGGAATCAAATACTTCTCCTCTACCCTGCGTGCTAAGATAAAAAAAACTCATTTATGTAGCTAGGGCTAAACATGTGTACCTCATGTTGAATGTGATCCTTGAGACCCCCCAAGAATAAATCATTCAAATTTTCCTCCGTAATTGTATCCACTCTTAAGGATAGATTTTGGAATTGCTGAATATAATCCTTAACTGATCTTATTTGTTGAAGTTTAGCCAACTGGCTGAAGAAGTTGTCTGTCATGCTATTGCTATATTGTGCTTGGAGTTCCTTCGTAAAAATTGACCATGAGACGATGAGCCTCTTTTTCCTTCGATGAGTGCAAAGCCAATGATACCAAATGAATTGATCCGGTTCTAGATATAGGGAAGCCATCATGACCTTTTGTCCATTTGGGATTTGGTGTACTTAAAAAAAATTCTCCATTTGGTTTATCCATGTTAGAGGATCCTTACCATCGAACTTGCGCATATCCACCTTTGGAAATAAATTCCTAGATCCCATAGGAGTACTAAAACTTATGTCCATGTTAGCTGACCTAGAATTTCACCTTGGTCACTTGAGAACTCCTTTCTTGGTTCAGCCATATAGGTGCTTAACATGTTTCGTATGTCTGATATATCACCTCTTAGGTCACACATATCCATCTTCATTGAGGAAATATCTTCCTTGACCTTACTGATTTCCTCATTAGGAGTAATATCCTCTATTGTTACCCCATCCTTATCAGGAGTCTTCCCTGGAGTGACAACATTCTTTTTGCCCCTTGTTGTAGGCCCCGTCATGATGGGAACCACTAATTTTGAAATAAATCACACAAATGAAACTTAAATTCTCTAAAAATTTTATTGTAACTTACTAGGGCCAAAAACTCTCACCTAGAAAAATATCCAAGAAATAAGCATATTTGCAGCGTGGAGAGTGATATTTGTGAAAATTTTAATTTTTCAATAAATTTCTTATATCTGATCCAATTCCTCCAATTTTTTTACTGTAATATCCTTTATTATTTATTCAAACACCCAATAAAAATCAGGCTCCAATTTGACAATATGTGTGAGATATGCAGATTCCAAAAAATTTGTGTAGAAACCCTAATTCTGCAATAATTCGCTTAATTCTACTTCAATTCATCTTAAATATAGATTATATATTCTTTAATATGTTCTTCAAAAACCCTTTAAAAATCAGAAAAAAAATCATCAAAATCTGAAAGATATGCTCTTCCCAAAATCGCCTCCAAAATTGAGAAAAAAGCTTGCCTCTACGATGCCAAGATCATGCTCTGATACCACTTGTTATGGAATAACTTGCACAATAGAAGAATATGATATGAAATATGCTGAAAATACTTGATAATAACTGAGAATAAAAATCCAATTCGAGGGGAAAAACCTTCAAATATCTCTAATGAGAACACACTTCACAACTTGATGATGAAATAAGACTCACAACCTCCTATATATACCTATGTATTTCTAGGATATCACCTAGGCCGACTTAGACACACCTATATAAGTCTTAGGCTGGCCTAAACAACTAAATAACAATATAATAATGATAATATGACTTAATAGAGAGTTAAGATAGCCACAAGCCGACTATTCATAAACCAATGTACACTAATATTAAGGGCGTAGCAAATTATTTCCATTAGACATTATTGACATGCTTCAATATTTTCTTTAGCATTGTTATTGAATTATAGATAATGAAGCAAGATGAGTATGTTGATTATCGTGCATTTTTTTAAGGTGCCTACAAGATATTGGTTGTATTAGTTACAACTATTTTCTGCAAGTTGTTATGTGCTTGGTCAAGGGATTGAGATTAATTGGTTAAAGCATTAAGCTTTAATTGTGGAGATCCAAGTTCAAATCCTAAAGGGACATCTAATATAGAATTCTAAGTTGCGATTCTTTGTCTCCCAATAGTCGGCTTCTAGTGTGGAAGTGATTTCACAATTAAGTAGATTTATAAGTTGTGATTCTTGGTCTTTGATAGGGGGTCTCTAGTGTGGTTGTTAAAAGGGTCTTTTATTAGTCTCACGGTTGTTCTTGCAAGATCTTGTGTTGGCCTCATGTTGATTCTCATATGTTTGGAATATTAGTAAACAACTAGCAATATAAAAATAGTTTTTATGTACTTAATTTGTATTACATAAAAATTAGTGATTTACAAGTACTATTTGTGGGCACATTTTATGTGTGTAGAGTTGTCTATAATTTTTATTGTCTCTATATAATCATGACTCTTCTTTAAGGTGTGATATGCTATAGAAAATTGAATGGGTATTTAATTAAGGATGAAAGTGGGAAAGGGATGGTGAGTAGTGATGATTATTTTATGAAAAATGGGCATAATTTTAGTAGAAAATAATTAAAAGATATATGTGTTTCTAAGTAGTACCTTTCTTCTATGTGATTTTTGGTTGTGTGCAAAGTAGTAGATGGAATTTTGTGTCTCCTTAGTTTCTAGTTGGTTGTAAAAAATAAGACCATTATAGATTATAAAAATGTTATAGTAGTTTGCAATAAAGTGAATTAATACAATGATCAAGTATCTAAACATTTACATGCTATCAATTTGCATAATTTTTTATAAAAAATCATGAGAAATTATGGATTGAGTAGGCATTATTGAGTTACTTTATGTTTTTTTGTGGTTATTGTTATCCCATTGTAGTTAGTGGACTAGAAGAGGTGTCTTAATATTGATGTCTATATTTTTAAATAACCTGTGCATGTATGTATGTATGTATGTATGTATGTATGTATGTATGTACATGTATATGTATATGTATATGTATATGTATATGTATATATATATATATATGTATGTATATGTGTATATGTATGTATGTGTGTGTGTGATATATATATATATATATATAAGCACCAAATATAAATAGAATACTAGTAATCAAGGACACAAATATCATTGAATTAGTGAATGGGATAATTTAACATTGAAGATTACATTGTAAGACCACCTACAATATGTTTACCTCCTCTTACATAAAATAATGTATTTATTATTTTTTGAGGTGACTACTGGTTTGTTTTGGTATCAACAATGCTCCCAATATGGACTAGCTATGATTGATAATTAGTTTTGGTGAAGACTATTTTTATGGACTAGTTATGCATTTACATTCTTTTAAATGATTTCTATTTTTTTACTATTGTAGACATGTCAATGGTAAAGTTGCCTACTATATAGACAAGAGTTTATTTACATGTGCATGGTATTGCTTCATCTACAACTATTATGATGTTTAAAAGTGTCACAACTTTGGTCCAGCATATAAATTACAAATATCAAGCTTTTGTAATAGAAATCAACACTAACAATATAATTTAAATATCTTCTAATATAAATGTTGTTTCATTGGAGACCTAAACATGTTTTCTAGTATAGGTCATCATGGATGTGAATATGATGTTGTGAAGTAATTTAAATCTAGTAATACATTATTTGTTACTAGTGTTTTCAAATGTCTCGTATAAACTCATAATATTTGATGAATTTTAGATATTTGTCATGCAAAATGTCTTTCGATGAGGTTGAATATGGGTAAAATAACATATATGTGCCACACTTTTTCCCAAAAAAATAATTTCACCCTAAATAGCTTTGGACAAAATGCTTTCATTGGAAAGCCTATAAGGGGTGGCTGAAATGAGTGGTCAAGACAAAGAAATGGTGAGCCCGTGGGGAATCAACCTAACCACTAGAAGGGGAATCTCTCAAAATGGAACCTAGGGAAGCACTCAAAGGCTGACGGCCGGGCTAGCCAAACCCCCAACCTTGCTATTGAAACAAACGCAAATAGTGTGAAGAGAGATTGGAATCCAAGGAACAAAGATCATATGGAGTGGAAGGAAGGTGTGCAAAAGAAGTCTAATGCAAGGAGAGATCATTTTCTTGGAAAAGGGTGTTCTCAATGAGCCTAGAAGAAATGGTAAGGTGATGGTCATTCCTAAAAAAACCCTAAGGAATTCTATGGATATGCTGAAGGAGTGCACCTTCTTCATAAAATGGGGTGGAGGAGGCTATGTTGTGGAAAAGATGGTGGATTGGTGGAGAGACCAGTTGGGGAAAAGAGGTATGTATTAATTTTTTTTCCTGTAACTTCCTTTTGATTATATGCCCATCACCACAATTGAAGGAAAGCATCATGTTTAAAAAAATCCTGCAAATGGATGGAATATGGTTTTAATTAGATAGAATGAAAGCATGGGTAAATCTATATGTAATCTGCCCTCAAAATATTGGGATGAGGAGGTCCTAAGTTTGATAGGAAATTAGTTGGGAACTTATATTCGGGTGGATAAAGCCTTACTTCATGGGGAAATGAAGGCTCAGGTAACAATCTGTGTTGAAATTAGCCCAGGTAGTTCATGCTTGGAAGAACTAGAAATTATCATAAAGGAAAGCAAGCGGTTTCATGCAATAGATTGGCACCTCTCTACTAATAAGGTCCCCACTTTTCCAAAGACAGATGTCATGAATAGGGATTCATAACCTAATGGGGGTTGCATGAATGAGTCTAGAAGTGAAGCTAAGAACAATGAGGTAGTGTTAATGGAAAGGGGAAGCCAAGGTATAGGGACAAAACTAGTTGCTCATCTAAAAAATGGAGGTGATGAGATTGTAGAGGAAGAATCATTGACTACAATAGTGAATATAGGTGGGGAGTTAGGATGGTCCCTAATCTCACAAGAAGAAGAGGGGATTAGGGAGGAAGCAATTGGTTGGAGGAAATTATGGAAGTGGGATGCGAACTAATGAATCAAGCAACTCTCACAAAGGAAGAAGTAGCAAATTTAGACATGGGAGATGACGATGATAGCAACCTAGAGGGTCAAAATTTAAAGGATAGTGACCCTATAGAAGAAGGCAAGGTATGAGATCTTGAGGAAAAGGTTGTTGTACCAAAAGATAATACAAATCCCCCAGCCACCCTGATGACCCAGGGGAAAATAAGAAAGTCAAGGAATAAGGCTAGGAAGTCACTAGACTGAGGGGAAGGAATGAGGAAAGGTAGGTTGTAAAACATGGAGAAAAGGGCTTTGGATGGAAATACAAAGGGCCAAAAAAACACACCATGAAGCTAAGAATATGGAAGGGAAAAACCCTTGTCAGGGATCAATGAAGATCATATCATGGAATGTTAGGGGCTTAAATGCCCCTAACAAAAAGTTTCTTTTAAGGTGCTTCTTGGAGACATTAAAGGATGATGTTCTCGTGATTCATGAGACTAAATTAACCAACACGGAAGTGGAAATGTTCAAGAAAATATGTAAAATTTGAAATGTTGAGCATGTGGAAGTTATAGGTGCCTTGATAGGTTTGCTAATGGTTTGGAGACCCCAGGTTGTCTATCTAGAAAAGATAGTGGGAAACAATAATTGGTTAGCATGCAAAGTGAGAAGTCTTTCATCAAATTTGGTCTTCAATATTTATGGCCCCTCAAGTTGCATTAATAAAGGGAATTGTGGTCGGAGCTGAGTGTTTTCTACAGTAGGGTATCCCCTGAATGTTGCATTTTAGGGGGTGATTTCAATGTGATCCTGCATAGTGAGGACCAATTGGGGGTATGCAAAGAAAGTACCAATCCCAAGTGCATTTTGAGAACTTTGCAAGGGGGAATTATTTGTTTGAAATTTAGATGGAAATGGGAGATACACATGGACGAATCATAGGTTGGGCTTCAACCATATTGTATAAAAAAACTAGATAGATTTTATTTAAAGAAGATTTGGGAGCTTTCTCATTCTTCTTTGAAGGTAAAATTTTTCCCCAATCAAGGTATGATCACTATCCTATTAAGTTGGAAATAATGAGCAAAAAGAGGCATATGAAGTGTCCCTTTAAATTCAAAAACATGTGGTTCAAGGATCAAGATCTTCTAGGGCTTATTGACACATGGTTGAATTGATGGAGAGTCGAGGGTACCAAGATGTTTGGTGTGGTATCAAAGCTAAAACTTCTCAAGCAACAATTAAAGGAATGGAACATGACTCATTTTAAATATATATTTGAATCTAAATGCAGGTTGGAAGAAGCATTATCAACTCTAAATAAAATGGTGTTATCTTCAGGAATAGATAGTGAAAGGTACCTAAAGGAAAAGGAGTTGCTCAAAGAATATGAGGAGATACAAGCGAAAGAGGAGGTGTACTAGAGGTATAAATATAGGGATATTTGGATAATGGAGGGAGATAAGAACACCAAATACTTTCATAACAACACTAAGGCCTGTAGATAAGTCAATAGAATTACAAGTCTTCGGGGAGCTAATGGCTCAATTGTTGAGTCTCTTGAAAGCATTACTAGGGAAGCAATCACTTATTTAAAAAAAAAATTAATGTTGAAAATTGAGGTGTTTATGTAGCTTAATACTTTGTAAAACTATTATACTTGCTGATCTAAATATGTATTCTTTGTGGGTGATTATTTGATTATTTCATTTTATCATTTGTGGAATGAAGACAAAAGTTGTAGAAGAATTATACAGGATATTAGAAGGTACATAGCATATACTATAGAGCAACCCTTTCGAGAAAAAACTCTACCAAGAATCAATACATTATTTAATCTCTGAAGTAGATTACAATAACTCCAATTCTTGCTTGAGATGCTTCTTCTGCCTTCAACAAATCTTCTTCACAACCTGCAATAAAACTGATACTAACTCTCTTTAACTTGCTTGAGATAAATAGAATTTAATCAACATTGTAAACTCGACAAGAGTTACAATTACAATGCTCAATTTGTATCCCTAAAAGGTACGCCTATCTCTTCAAGTAAAGTTATGTCGTGAAGAACAATGCCAAATCCTTATCTTCATACATTTGGGCATCCCAAACTGAAGTAGCAACTCAACCTTTATTCTGTAAATATCTTCAAGGCTTCGTCCTCAAAGTAGGCATCCAAGAGTGGGCCCACTTAACTTATCCTTCTGAAATATCTTACCATTCAAAGGAGTTAATTCCAAGAAGCCAACTTGGGTGCCCAAGTTGGGTCCAAGTCATTTCCTGTTAATTGAAACATTTCTCAATACCATTCATGCAAGAATGGTCATCCCTTGTTAATTGAAGGTAGTCCCTGTTATCTGTCATGCAACTCAAGTGATTAGTCATGCATTCCAAGTCAACTGAAGTCAACTAGCATTCAACTAAAACTAACTGAATTATAATTGAACTAAACTAAACTAAACTAAACTGATTTTAAATTGAACTAAAAGTCATGCATGTAAACCTCAAACCCTAACTCCTAGGATCTTTACATGCATTCAAAAGTGTTATCTCTTACTCCAAATAGTTAACTAAACTCAAGGTGAGTGCCACCTTCCATGTGGGTGCCCCATGTGCTCCTATTATTTAGGAACTCATCTTGGATGCCCTCACATGCTCCTATTATTTAGAATTAATTATAAATGTCAATTAACATGATTATTTCATCCAAAATTAATCTCTCTCTAGTCCTAGTGTTTGAGAACACTTTCCAAGGACTTATGAGACACATGAAATAAATAATATTTATGATTACAATTAAATGGCATCCTATTTCCAACATTCTCCCACTTGACATTATACATTGCAATTATTCTAAACAAGGAATAATTATAAATCAAGTACATGACTCAAGGCCAATGGCCTTCCTGCACCAACTAATCAATCCATGCCAACTTCAAATGCAACTTGCATAATCATGAAGCTCCAAGCAAATGATTAAAACCAAGAGAACTTATCTGTAGGAACTAGTTTCATAAGATAATCTGCAACATTGATTAAAGTGTCAACTTTCTCAATTAATAGCTTCCCACTCTCAACCATTTTTCACACAAAGTGATACTCAACATCAACATGCTTAGTACAAGCATGATACATAGGATTTTTGGCTAAACACATAGCACTCTGACTATCACATTCAAGTTTAACTTACTTGCAATTAAAACCAATACTTTTCCCAAGTCTCTTTATCCAAACTGCCTCTTTAGAGGCATGTGAAACTGCCGAGTGTGTTGAACTCATATTCAACCAAGGTGTAGGCTCCTTGGTCTTTTCTATTGAAAATAACTTTTCTTACTAGTAACTATTCCACATATATCTCTTACCATAAGAGAACTCAAGCCTCACCTATTTCTCCAAGTATCCATGAGCACCCGTAAACAACCAATCCATGCCAAACTCCAAATGCAACATAACACTATCATGAAGTAATCAAGCAAATGATTAATGTACCCAATACTTAAGAGAACTACACAAGATCAATGTCAAAGCTCCAATATTGAACATAAACATGACATCCATGATCTAACCATCTCCTCTTAGGAGATCACATGCACCATAACACACTTAAACATCCTAGTATCAAGAGAACCATGCCAAACTCTATATGCAACAAGAGTAAACCATGACATAATAGCAACCACTCTAAACCAAGGAAAAACCATATCCCCAATCACATGAGGATAACTTTACCAATGATGCATCCACGTCACTGCCAACAACTCCCACTAAACTGTGGTACCGAGTCACACATGGCATCGTGACTACCATCCTCTTCATGAAGATCACTATATCCTACCAAAGCTTTGTAATGCTCAAAAAAGAAACTCTTAAAACCACAAATGTTACCAAAAAAAAACTCTTCACATTCTGAGTAAAGTAAAAATAATTAGGCATAGAACGAGCGCTTTCCATAAGAGCTCAAAAGAGCAAGCAGTGTTGAATTTCATTTCATGTATATCAAAAGAGTACATTATATCTAAATCAATGTTGCAATAGTGATCTTTACTTCAATACACACATATATATCTATGTCATTAACATATCAATGAGTTTTCATCAATTCATTTTATTTCAAGTTACATCAATAAATTTCATTCAATACATCTATTTCAATGTTACATCAATGAATGCCAAATAAAGTTACATTTACAATTGGGCTATGCAAGCCTCTCAAAAATATAATGCATGAGTACATCTATAGCATAAGAAACTCTGAACCTCAACCGTCGTGACACCATTGGTCTTCTTGCAAGCTGGGGCCAAGACTGTGATTAAGGCGCCTTTTCCGCCCAACCACGAAGAACATGACTTGCCTAGGTTCCTTCCTAACTCGAAGAAATCCTCGGCCCTACACGAGGAGCCTAGCAACCTGAAACAATAAAGCAGGAGGGAACTCTCGATGCAAGCCTGATGCCTATATGCATTCCTATCACAAGAATAACATATTTATTGCAAACAGGAGGTGGCAGAGACCAACATACATTTATTTCTAGGATTTTATTTCCATCTATTTCAATGGTACGTGTGCTTGGCCAAGCAATAAATAAAAATAATAACGATAGTTTTAGAAAAGGTAAAACTACTGCCTCTGTGGATCCACCTTCGGCATCCTGTCCCGGAAGTTTCTCAAGAAGAAAATATATAATGCACTTTCCCACACTAAACGTTCATTTAGTTTTAGACATTTCTATTTCTAAGGGTTCCATCTAAATCAACATACATTTGGTTTTGCGGTTCACTATCCATTCTTATCTAAACAATTTAAATTTAGTCCTATGAAGCGAGCATGTATAATTTCACAAGTTCTATCTCTTATTTGGATAATTTGATCAAGATAACAAATTCATATAAATTTGGAAAGAAACTACACTAATCAGCCTTAAGAATATGGGATGGAAGACATAGGTTACCCACATATTTTTAATACAAGTATGTCAAAATTTATATGCAAAATTACATTAAGTCAAAATTTAGAAATGAATATAATTCTAACACAAGAATTTTACTCACTTTTAATCATATTCAAAATTGCACATTTTAGGTTTGGCAACTTGTTTAATCTCCAAATGAAGGTAAAAAGAATAATATGTTTAAAACACCATATTAATATATATATATATAAGTCTATGACAAAATATACGGTTTCAACTTGGTTTTATTTTTAAAATCAGACAATATAAATGTCAATATTTACATATGTATATACATATACGTATACATATGTATATACATATGTATATACGTATACATATACATATGTATATACGTATACATATACATATGTATATGTATATACATATACTTATATACATATGTATATGTACATACGTATATACATATGTATATGTATACATATATACATATGTATATATATATATATATATATATATATATATATATATATATATATATATATATATATATATATATATATATATATATATATATATATATATATATATATATATATATATATATATGTTTCTTGCATTTCACACACACAATATCTTTATATATTTTACATAAATTCAAGTATTTTAGATATAAATATTTTATTTCCCATATTTATATATATGTATGATATGTTATGTATATATATAAACATAATTCATAGTTTACAAAACAACGAAACGTAATTTTTTTGAGGAAACATTAATAAATGAAAGATTATATGCAGTTGATATTCCATAGGAAGGTCGATGCCTCTCCCCATGGGGAAGGCACTGCTTGTGAGGGGGCAGCGAGCCACCTCCACAAGCCACGACCTGTGGAGGGTGTTGTCCCTCCTTATTGCAGCCCCCTCCATCATGGGGAGTGGTTGGGAGTTATGCCCCAACTTTCGTAAATTTCATTGCTTATTTTAAATACAAAACTCTAAGGATTTTCATTCAGTTTGTCCTACGTTTTCATTGAAATTTCAAAATTGGATGTATATATATATATTTACATACATATACAGAAAAGTATGTGTATATATATATTTCTGAATATAGGTATAAAGATTTAATAATCTGAAACAAGATTATGGACAAAGATTTGCTAAGGAATGAAACCCCCAATCTGGTAATAGGGAAAAACATTATAGAGAAGCTGTGCAATTTTTGAAAATACATACATTCACAAAAGAATGGAAAATTTCCACAAATTTCATAGCTTTGCAAACAACTTCATACAACATACACTAGAAATTCAATCTTTCAGCAATACTATTATATTTCAAACACTTGGGAATAAATTCACAGGAAGAGAATTAGAAACCTGGATATTTCGCTTCCAGTTGTAGCAGCTCACCAGTCAATTCTTCTCTTTGCTTCTTCTGGAACTTGAATTCTGAAGGAGCTTCTTCTTCTCCTCTCCTTTTCCTGTTACTTTATTAACTCATTTTTCCTACTAATTCTAATCCTATTGAATTTTTTGAAAGAAAAGCATTTACTTGGCAGCCATTGAAGTTATTTTGCAAAGTATATTTTCAAGCAGAATACCAAGAACAGTTATTCCTCTTGGGAATTCTTTTCCCTTATTAAAAGTTTTTCCTTTTTCCATTTCTAAACCTAATCTTGAAAAGATTTTTAAAATAAAATAATAAATATAACTTATCTTTATTTCATATTACTAGATGAAAATATAAAGAACTTTCTATTTTAGTTGCTCTAAAACTCCTTTTCGGAAATATTAACCAATACTAATTTTAAATTACAAGGGAGAAAAATATTTATCTAATCTTCAAATAAATATCATCTAATTTGTAAATTAATTTATTTTCTCAAAGAATTAACACTCAGTTTAGAATAGAATACTCACTCAAATTTTACCATACATAATCATTTAAAACAAAATCTATAATTAAAATTATTTCTTTTACTTTATTATGCTTATATTTCACTATTTATTTAATTTGACTAATCATTAATTAATTTGCAAATAATCAAAACAGTCAAGCTAAAATTATTCCTAAATGCAATCTACATGATTCTAAGGGCTTGTGTGTGATCGAGAGGACATCTTGCTTTATCTTGTCAAGAGGCTAACCTCCTCTCCTTAATCACACCCTTGGTCTTTGACCACCTGCAACTCAATTGCACTCAGGCACACAACAATAAACTGAATTAGTATCCCATAAAGATGTAAATCAAAATGATATAATACATTAATTTAAATATTTCTATTCTATTTTGCTTCATTTTCAAAGTAGAACACATTCAAAGCTATTTAACTTTTCATAATTTAAAGCAAACACTTTCATATTTAATCGCGCCAAAACATCATAGTATTCATTATTACTCTACCACACACATCAAATCATATGTCAAGTCCATGCGAAACAAGAAGAATAAACAACATAAGAGTTCAAGACGTGACAAGCTCCCACTAAATTGTGATAACGAGCTATACATGGCAATAAGTTAAACATCAAACCATCACTGTCAAAAGCATATGGAATTTCAGACATTTCCTCATGATCAAAATTATCATAACATGTACCATGCCACAAATCTAAACCGCTAATCAAGAGTATACCATGACATAATAACAAAACCATCCTACAACCAAGAATCCACTTCATTGCCAAATGCTCCCACTAAACTGTGCTACTGAGCAATCCCATGGTATCATGATGCATATAATCAAAACCACATTTCTGTCATAAGCTCACACCAAACTTGTGAATCCAAGTTCTCAATGACACATGATAAATATCCTCTAAAGCAAAAATATATATCTCTTGTAACAAACTTATTTTCTAAAATCAACAATAACAAAAATAGTAAAAGCTCCCACTACAGCCAAAAAACCTCCAATCTTTTAAGAGAAAGGCGTCCCAATACTCTACCCAACCTCATCTCTAATACTAAATGTTGAAAATTGAGGTGTTTATGTAGCTTAATACTTTGTAAAACTATTATACTTGTTGATCTAAATATGTATTCTTTGTTACAGATTCTTTGTGGGTGATTATCTGATTAATTCATTTTATCATTTGTAGATTGAAGAAAAAAGTTGTAGAAGAATTAGATGGGATATTAGAAGATACACATATATCGTGGAGAAACCCTTTCGAGAAAAAACTCCACAAATAATCAATATATTATTTAATCTCTGTAGTATATTACAATAACTCCAATTCTTGCTTGAGATGCTTCTTCTGCCTTCAACAAATCTTCTTCACAACTTGCAATAAAATTGATACTAACTCTCTTCAACTTGCTTGAGATAAATAGGCTTTAATCAACATTGTAAACTCAACAAGAGTTACAACTACAATGCTCAAGCCCTATCCCTAAAAGGTACGCCTATCTCTTGCAAGTAAAGTTATGCCATGAAGAACAATGTAAAATCCTCATCTTCATGCATTTGGGCGTCCCAAACTGAAGTAGCAACTCAGCCTTTATTTTGTAAATATCTTCAAGGCTTCATCCTAAAAGTAGGTGCCCAAGAGTGGACCCACTTAACTTAGCCTTCCGAAATATATTACCATGCAAAGGAGTTAATTCTAAGAAGCCAACGTGGGCGCCCAAGTTGGGTCTAAGTCATTTCCAATTAACTGAAACATTTCTCAACACCATTCATGCAAGAATGGTCATCCCTTGTTAATTGAAGGTAGTCCATGTTATCTGTCATGCAACTCAAGTTATTAGTCATGCATTCCAAGTTAACTAAAGTCAACTAGCATTCAACTAAAACTAAATGAAGATAACTAAACCATAACTGATTCTGAATTGAACTTCAAACTAAACTGATTCTGAACTTAACTGAACTTCATGCATGTAAACCTCAAACCCTAACTCCTAGGATTTTTACATGCATTCAGAAGTGTTATCTCTTACTCCAAATAGTTAATTGAACTCAAGGTGAGTGCCACCTTCCATGTGGGTGCCCCATGTGCTCCTATTATTTAGGAACTCATCTTGGATGCCCTCACATGCTCCTATTATTTAGAATTAATTACAAATGTCAATTAACATGATTATTTCATCCAATATTAATCTCTTTCTAATCCTAGTGTTGGGTAACACTTTCCAAGGACTTAGGAGACACATGAAATAAATAATGTCTAGGATTGCAATTAAATGGCATCCTATTTCCAATAGTTAAATAATATAGGAGGATGAAGTCTTGTATCACAAAATCAACTCTTGGAGGTGATCCCAAGGCTATTCAACGAGGTAAAAAACAAGATGCTAATGAGAAATTTTTTGACAAAGGAATCAATATTGCAACATTCCAGCTTCATCCAAATAAAGCACCTAGACTGGATGGGTTTCTGACATGCTTTTTTCAAAAATGTTAGCACATCATGGGTAGTGAAGTGGTTGTTGTCATAGAGAACTCAAGGAGCTCGAGTTTTGTCTTAAGGGAAATGAACAATACCTTTGTTGCTTTGATTTGAAGAAGGAGAAGCCATCGTCACTAGATGAGTTCAGACCCATAGCCCTCTGCAATACTTTATACAAAATTATGGCAAAAGCAACAACAAACAAACTCAAAAAGATCTTACTAGAGATAATCTCAGAGGAGCAATCTAGGTTCATTCTTGGGAAGTAAATTATGGAAGAGGTCATTATTGCACATGAAGCCATCCATTCAATTAAAAAAACCAAAAAGTAGAGTATTCTATTGAAACTGGATATCAAAAAAACATATGATTGGGTGGATTGGAGGTTTATGTGTAGGGTGTTGTTGGCCTTTGGGTTTGACAAAAAAATAGGTAAATTGGGTGTTCAATTGTATTGATAGCCCTAGATTTTTTATCCTCGTAAATGGCATCTCATAAGGTTTCTTTGAGGCATTGAGAGGGATTAGGTAGGGAGATCCTCTCTCACCTTTTTTATTCATTATCATGGTTGAGGTGCTAGGAAGGGCATTTAGCATCACAAGAAGTGCTAGGAAGGTAGAGAGAATTCAAATAATGAGAAATGTGCCTGTTGTTACCCATCAACAGTTTATAAATGATACTATGCTCTTTGGGGCTACAAAATGTTGCAAATCCTGTAAGCTAAAAGAAATACTAGATCTTTACTTGATCCCACAATATTGGGTTCCACTTTTTAGCCAAACTTGACATTGAACTGAACTTTTTTAACTAAATTTTCACTTTCGAACACCTATAGATGCTAAACCATGAGGAATTTGAAGATGATGCAAACTATTGATTTGTGAAATTTTGTCTATAGATTCTAAATATATATATTTTAAAATTTTTGGAATCAAATTGCATTTATTTTTATGTCTCCTTCGTTAACTAGTTTTTAACAGTAAACACCATTTTTAAAGAGTGATGTTTACTGTATAACACATAAATTTTTTCTCTGAAGAATAAAAATCTATTTTTTTTCGAATTTAGATTTGTAACTATGACATCTAGCTCCTTCTTTTGGATTTATAGTTTTTTATTGAATATTTTTTTCTTAATTAAGTTTTGAAGTGAAACCAATTACAATTTAGACATAGGTTTATTGTATAACACAACTTTTTTTGTATGTATCAAAATTCTTTTTTTTTTGTTGGATCAAGGACATCAATACCAAGAGCATAGATATTTTTCAGATTTTTTTGGTAATATACTATTTTTCCACACGTGTAGAACAAAGAGCTTGATTTTCAGTAAAAAGCCTACATTCACAAGAAATAAAAAATAAATATAAATAATCAAATTAAATATATTTAAAATTATACTTTTTGGGAAGCTTATAATAAGGAATACATACTTACAAAACATAAATTTTAAATTAATTCATTTGATCCCCCAAAATGTAAATCAAAAGTGGTTTTTTATCAGCATTTTGATAGGTGTAGAGGAGACTCCATTATAGGTATGGTTTAAAACTAGTAGGGTTCTATCCAAGGGGGTTTGATCAAACCCTCTTCAATTCAAATCCTTTAAATGGAACCATTTTAAGGCTTAAATCATTATATTTTCTAAAAATATGTGATTTCAACAAAAATCAGGATGTCCTAGAAAGTGTAACCCATTGTATATGATTGCAACAAAAATTAGGATGTCCCATAAAGAGGCTTCTAGTCAGGATGTATGTGAAGTGAAATTAGAAGTCTTGTTTTTTTTTCATACTTCCCCGCATAAAGAGTAAGAGATTCTTAGAGTTTTGAGGTTTCAAAAAGGTCAATTACCATGCACATACCTGGGTTTGCCACTAGCAAAGGGAGTGGCAATAGGAAGCTATGTGATCCCTTGGTAAATAAGGTCAACGTTTGGATGTCATTATGGAAGGGGTAGTGTATTTTGTGGGTAGGCATGTTAATTATGCTAAAGGTTGGCATTTTTGTGCTTTCAATTTATTTATTGTAATTTCTGGTGTTGCTCAAGGGAACATATCAATCTTTAAACCGAAGTATGAGGAATTTCTTATCAAAAGGAAATGTAGAAAAGAAAAAGTTTGTGTTAATCACTTGAGATATGATATGCAAAGTGAAGGAAGCTAGGGGGACTAGATTAAGGGATCTATTGAGATAGAACAAAGCATTGGTGGCCAAAATAATATGGAATATGTATACAAAGAGCAAGTTGACATGGGTTTGGATCCTTCAAAATAAATACTCGAGGAATGAAAATGAGTGTAGCATCTTCACTACCAATATACTTCCCAAAGGCTCAAGAATTTGGAATTTCATGATGGAGTGCAGGTAGTTAATAAAAGAGTATTTATCTTAGGATATTCATTATGACAGTTTAGCCCTATTTTGGGAGGATTCATGGGGGGGTACCCTATAATAGATAGTTTGGAAGACCTACAACAGACAAAAGGTTTACTCACAAAGCTTTGGGGAAATAATGTGATAGATTACTTGGAGATCAGTCGTGTTGATGGGATCAACAGATGGTAATGGAAGGACTTCAGAAGGCTTAATATTACAACTACATAAACCATGTAGCTGCAATGTATTTAAGGGCATTTTGTATTGATTGAAAGTTATTCCATTGTAGTTTCCCAATATCAGGTGCTTCTTCTAGCCAAAGGAAACCATGGATATGTGTAGAGCTTATGTGTTGTCATTCATAATTGGTGGATTTTTTTATTTAGATAGTATTTAAATGGTATCCAATGTAAATGGACGAGGGTGGTAACAATATACCTATACCAGTAGTTGGTTGCGCCGAGTAGTTTTTCCAAAACCTCTTCACAAAATGCAATGAATCTATGGTGCATATAGTGTGCAGAAAGGTGTGGATTTTGAACAATGTTTTGTATCTTCCATTTATAAGCAACTTGCAAATTTGAAGGTGCAATTGATGGCATGATACTGTGCAGGTTTGGCCATTTTGTATCTTCCACACTGTGTGTAAAGAAAAGCGATGAGAAACCAACTTGGATAACCATATCAAAGATCTCCCCTCTACAACAGTTCCAAAAAGGGCGTGTTTCATGAGTTCATGATCCAAAGTGCATGAGTTGTTCAACAATTTTGTCATTAGGCAGGTCCTTTAATCTTTGAAGAAGATAAAAAATTATTGCTGGCAAGCATGCATCAATGTGCTTATGGACAGACATAGATGTTGTGGCTTGGTTGCAATGATGCATAAGAATATTGATTATGAAGTACCTGAAGCGAGGGTGTTGGCCAAACCTATTGGGTGATCCCACAATAGTGGTTTACAATTTTTGGCCAAACTGGACACTGAAATTATTATTTTTAACTAAATCTTCACATTCAAACACCTATAGAGGCTAAACCGTGAGGAATTTGAAGATGATGCAAACTAGAGTCTTGTCACATTTTGTCTATAGATTCTAAAAATATTTTTTTCAAATTTTTTGGAATTATATTGCACTTCTTTTTCCATCTCCCACGAAAACTGGTTTTTTTCAAAAAACAACATTTTTAAAAAGTGACGCACACCGTATAATGCATAACTTTTTTTCCATGAAGGATAAAATTCTAATTCTTTTGAATTTAGATTTGTAACCGATATCTAGTGCTTCCACTTGGTTAGATATTTTTTTATTGAATATTTTTCTTTAATCAAGTTTCAAAGTCAAACCATTTACAATTAGACATAGCCAAGTATAACGCGTAACTTTTTTTATATATCAAAATTCATTTTTTTTTGTTGGATCAAGGACTTCAATATCTGGTGCACTCATATTTTTCAAATTTTTTTTGATAATCTATTATTTTTTCACATGTGCAGAACAAAGACCTTCATTTTCGGTGAAGAACCTATGTTTAATAAAACTAAAAAAACAAATACATAATAAAACCAAAACATATTAAAATTATATTTGTTGGATAGCTCATTCCAAGGACTATCTGATTCCATAAGGGTTTATGAAGAATTCTCCATTTTCATCCTCAACCTGAGCTCTGAAGTGTAAAAAAATAGACTTTTTTTTGTGTCTCAAGAGGGGGATGAGGGGCAAGGGGGATTTGAATGAACCCCCTTTGCTATGCATTTGTTTTGTTTTTTTGGCGGCCAAAATTTAAAGGGGTCCACTCGAACCAGTAGGTTCGTACGAACCCCCAAAATCACTTTTTTTTTTTGTTTTGGAGTCATTTTTTGTGAGTTTTCCTTGCTCACTTGAATTGTAAACCACTATTGTGGCTTCACCCTATTATCAAAGTACTTGAGCAAGTGGAGAGCATTTTCATGTAACTTAACTTCTTGCATGCATTTTTGTTTGAATGTAGCTATTCCTTTTGGAAACAAAGTGGGGAAAGCCATAACAAACAATCCTTTAGTGGTTACTCATTGATGAGTGATGGCAAAATTAGTGGACAATCCATAGACAAGGTTGGGCGGCCTTGATCTAGTTGCAATAAAGAACACAATTATTAGACTTCTCTACATGTTGGTGGAAGGCTAGCTACAAAGGAAGTCATGGGATGAATTTCTTCTTCATAAAGGTGGATGGTTGTAGCATCTGTTTGCATAGAGCTTGTAGATGCGGGGAAGGTAATTGTGGTTGTTGCATATAGGAGGTCGGTAATGTTAGTGGAAGCACTTGGTAGACATGATAATGTAGCCTCATCTGATTGCACATTTCTGTAGTATGGGTTGTGCAAGGTTTTAAATGCAGTGCCTCGTGCACACTTCCTCTACTCACGTAGAAGCTATAGTCTTTTTGGCCGATGTTTTTTTATTAACCAATAAGATGTCTAATTCATCTATATGTCTAGGCAAGTGGGTAGTAATCGTAGAAATATCTTGAGGAAAGCAAATAGTGTGCCCACTATATTTTAGCTGGCCTCCCTTTACATATGTAACTTGAAGGATTGGGATGACCCTTGCTATTAGCATCTCTTCAACTTGAGTTAGTTTTTTTAAACATAGAGGTTGCTCACTAGGATCCATGTTATTCCATTTTGAAAAGTGATGGCCTTTTTTTTCCAACCGCACATTTGTAACAAGTAGATAGTCCATGTAATTGTTTTATTTTAATACCTAGATATTGTTCCATGCAAACTAGAAAATTTGACATGTTTGCAAGTCTATCTAGTGTATAACAAAAGGAATTTCTAGCAGCAAAAAAGGTTTGAGCAAAGTTTGGAGGTGGATGGATATGGTAAGGGGTCAACGGAGGAGTGGAGTGTAGATGTGGAAGTGCCATCAATGATGCTTTGTGCTCTTTCTCGTCTTCTTCTATTGATGGCATCTTTTCTTGCATGGTAGTAGATGCATTGTTGTTGGTTACAATGGGATCATTTAACTTCCAATCTTGAATTTTCCAAATCCATTCAATATTTTATGTAAGTTTACATAAAATGTTCAACATTAATGGGCATAACATCATAAAATCCTGGAGAAGTAACTTTTCTAATAGGGAAAAGTAATATAATTAAAGCTAAATACATCGAGTAGTAGGCAATAACATCAACTGGAAGAAAAGCATTAGGAATCTTACGAAACAACAAGATTGTATTTCATTGTAAGTTTTCATAAAAGGTGCAACAATAATGGAAATAACATCATAAAAGCTTGGAGAAGTAACTTTTCTAAAAGGGAAAAGTAATTTAAATAAAACTAAAGTGAAAATTGAATACATCGAGCAACAAGCAATAACATTGACTAGAAGTAAAGCTTTGTGAATCTTAAGAAATAACAAGATTTGTGAATAAATAAATGTTTGTTTTAGGTTTTTTACAGTATTGCATGTTTGAAACTTGAAATGGATATGAAATTGAACATATCTAGAATGTTTTCCAATGCAATTGGAAGTACGGTAATAAAATTGGAAGTATAATTCTTTGCAAAGGGAAACCTTGAAGTATTGATGCTCATATAGTGCAAGTAGATGTGTGATTTAATGCAAAAATGTGTGAGTAAATTTCAGAGATGCTTACACAATAGAGTGGTTTGCAATTCAATAATGGAAAAGCTTACAAAATAGTTGTATGTGAAAATTAAGCATGTAACATGTATATATGTTTTTTCGTATTGCAGAATGCAAATATGTATATATGTTTTTTGTAACTGTTCGCCGTGCTTACAAATATGCACAATTGCACATGACATAACAAGTGTTATTATAAAGAGTGCAATAGAAAAGCTAAGCACATTTAATGGCTATAATAACAATGCTTTGTGCTTCACACCCATCAAAAGCATTTGTTTCAATGGTAAGTGCTAGTAGGAACTCGTAGTTGACAACAATGTCTATAATTTGGCTAGCAGCATTAGGTTCTGCTAGTAAGAGCTAAAAATATTCTGCGCAAACTCCTAACAATGTTGTCACTGGTTCTTCAAATGCAGTAACATTAAGAAGATGACCTATAACATCTTGCAAGTCCATCTTGAGCATGTAGCTAAAATCACATGTAGCAATCTCCGCAGAGCACTTGGGGCATTTAAATGCACTTGGGGTAATTTGGTGAACCTTTTTCTTACACTTTTTGCTTTCCACCATGCGATTTTAAGACATGTAGAAGTTGTCTAATTGGAGCTTTGTGATAGTGGCATTTACACAAAAAATTTGTTTGTCAAGAGAGCTTGGTTTCACAATACTTGAAATAGGAATTGGATTTTCAAATTTTTGGGTCGACAGATGGCTCTTTGAGAGGGAAAGGCAAGGCTGGAAAATCCTTGTAGTGGCATACCATGACTATAATGTTGAGGCTTCAACCAAGTTGGGATTGATTATAATGGTAGTTGGAAAGATAATATCTATAGATTTTCTAGACCATGAGGTTATACAACCACTTTTAATCAAAATAATTGGTGGGTTAGGTTGTAGGGGAAGGTCAACTAGTTGTTTCTCAACAATTTGTGGTACAACTTGACATGTCCATGATTGTAGCTGTGTGATTGAAATTAAGTGTATCAAATGTAGATTAAAAACAAATCAAACACACCAATGCGACATTATATTAAAGAAAACTAATTAAAAATTAAAGCAAACTCTTAATAACAACAGTTTCTTCAATGATGTCCCATTGTCCTCTATCTCCAGTGTTTTTGTTGATTCCAACTTGCTCTCAGATTGTGTGCTAGGCTCAACAAATGGTCTTCCTAGAGAACGAGATTGAAGATGAATGCATGCTATGCTAAGATATGATTAACATGCTTAAACTAAACATGATTGCTAGAATGTAAGATTACAAAATTATGAATGCTAAAGTTGATAATGACAATGCTAAAATGCTAATCACCTAAATGCAACTAATCTCTAATGTCTGTCTCTAAATGTGTGTGTAACTAATGCTTGAATTCGTAGGGGTATTTATAGAGTTTTCGAAAGATTTTGATTGGCTGATGTGATCAACAGTTGAAATCAAGCTTGTCAAGATGAACGGTGAGAGATTTTGGAAGTTGAGAGAAAGATGGAAGGTTGAGAGAATAATGGAAGATTTTTCCTCCTACACAATATTTTCCATTCAAAATTGAAGGAAAGTTGCCATTTGAGGAGTGAGTTGAGGATAAATACCATAAATTTATTTAATTACATGTGACAATGAATTTAGAAGTTTTCATATTTAAATAATTAATATTTAATTATGTGTGAGAGATGAAAATGGAAGGTAATTAAATATTAAAAAAATTAATATGTGTGGAGTGAGAAAATGTGTTAAATTAAATATTTGTAATATTTAATTTAACTGTGAGATGAAGAAGGTGTTTGGAGGAATATTCCATTATTTGAATTTAAACATTCAACTTATGAATAATATGATAATCAATTTAAACAATTTATAAAATTTATTTAATTTAATTAAGAGGAAGATGGAAGATGGTAATAATTAAGTAAACTTATTTATTTAATTAAGGTAGAAGAATTATAAAAGTGAACGATATAAATAAATAATTAAATTTATTTATATGTAGATGATTTTAGAAGATTAATTAAATAATTCATATTTAATTAATTAACAAGCTTGCTTAACCATGACCATTTTTAGATGTATACATTTTTCCCCTCTTTGAAGTGATGTGTGAAACACATTGCTTCAAAGAAAATATTCCTGCCTTTGAAATTTGTTGCATTTGTTTTTGCTCTTGGTAAAAAAAAATTAACTGATATGCCTTTTGATTTGAATCTAATATGTTTCTGCAGCTAATATTGATGATGCCCCCTCGGGAGGTAAATCACTGATGATGAGAAAAATGTTGGGTTGATAATGAAATTCGGATGATGAGAGGGATGCAGTGATTTAGCTCTCGATAATTGATTAAAAGATGCCCCAGTTTGAAAAATAAGGTCAGAGTTTGAGAAAAAGATTAAAAAATAAAAATAAAATGCCACAAAAACCCACCTTGGTTGACCTTTAAAAGGTAAAAGGGGTAAAAAGGGCAAGTCATTTTCACCTTTTGACTTTAGTGATTTTATTGCTCTAACGCTGACTTAGCGAGATGGAGATTCCGTATAACAGACATAGATTTGAGTGAGCCCACTGGTACCAGAGACCAACCACGTATGGACCACTGGTGAGTCGATTCAACCCTCTTTGATTTGAAAATTTGAGATTTTAACTAAATTTTTATGCATTTTTATGTGGATTTAGGTTTGAACAACCCATTTTAGCGCATATAGGAAATAAATTAGCGCTTTCGATGTTTCTTTTAGCGCATATAGGGTGTAATTTAGCGCTTTTAGGAAATAAACATTTTAGTGCATATGATACGCAGAATAGTGCTTATAGGATGCCAGTAGGAAAATTAGTATTGTAGCGCATATAGGAAATAGAATACCGCATTTAGGGTTTCAGTGCATTAGGGGGATGAAATGGCGCATACACTTAGGGGTTTAGCACATATGGAGAAGTAGCGCATAGGGGAGAAACTGTAGTGCTTTGAGGACACAGAATGGTGCATAGGGGGATTTAGCACATCGAGGGGAAACTTCAGTGGTTTTGGGGTTTTAGAGCATAGAGGCCGCAGATTAGCACATCAAGGAAATTTAGGCAGAATGCACTGTTTGATGAAAGTGATGAAAAAATGATGACGTATTATTGCTTCTTTGGTCAATAGATAGATAAATTGTCTTGTCATCATATTGATATGGATAGAGACGATAGAAAATTTGATGATGAATTGATAACTTTGCTTCCAAAAATAGAAAACAAAGAGTAGGTAGCTGATAACTTTGTTTCCATTGAATGAAAAAAAAAGAGTAGAATGATTGATGAATTGTTTGATTTGCTGATAACTTTGCTTTAGAAAACAAAGAGTAGATGAATGATATGATTTCTGATAAATTTGCTTTCTATGATAGAAAATAAATAGTAGATGATCTATTTGAAAACATTTTTGCATTCGTGACTGAAGTACAAATAGGAAGATGATTTGATTGTTAATAAATTTGTTTTTGTGAAAAAAAAACAAATAGTAAATGATGATAGAGTAGATTGATTTGATATTCAGATAGATTGATTTAGCACTGATTTCATGATATGAGTCACTTAGATAGAACACTTGATATGGTTCACTTGATATGAGTCACTGATATGGGTCACTTGATATGGTTCACTGATATGGTTCACTGATATGGGTCACAGATGTGGTTCATTGATATGGGTTACTAATAGATATATGATTTTGATTGATTTGTATGATGTGAAGTAGATAGATCACATTGATATGAGTCTGATTGATTATCTTTGTGATGACCAAAAATAAGAGGGTTTCAAAAAACTTCAGATTAGAGAGCGCTTCCCTGTGGGTTGGGATCAGATACGAGATCTGACACTTGCAGATGTACAGTTGATAGTAGGATGTGGGTTGGGACCTTTATTGTCTATGCCTTCAATTTGGGTCAACGAGGGACTGTTGACCGCACTAGCAGAGAGATGGCATTCTGAGCATAATACCTTTCATTTGCCGACGGGTGAGATGACTGTGACCCCAGAGGATGTATACAGGATTTTGGGGATTCCAGTGGTAGGTGCTCTTGTGGTTTATGACCACAAGGAGCTAGGTGGTACATACGCACTTAGGAAGGTGTTTGGGGATGCTCATATAGCATGGTATTGGGTGCCATGGGAAGATTTGAGAGGAAATCCGGTCTTACCCGTTGTTTTGAGTGCATTCATTGGAGGCTTCCTTTGTCCGGACGACTAGTCAAAGGGACTATCAGTTGGGTGGGGGAGGATCATTAAGTAGATGATAGGTCATCAACGGAGATATGCCTGGGGGAGCTGCATGTTAGTACATTTTTACCATGACTTGCATCAGGTAGTATGCAGAGGATCGTCCAGTTTGTCATGTGGTGTTACCTTGCTCCAGATCTGGGCATGGGAGCATATTGCTATTACGAGACCACTTTGTCCTAGAGCTAGGCCACTAGGCATGCCATATGTATATGCATATTCTAGTGCACTTGTCCAGCCCAAGCTGGGCAAGTTGGAGTATTGGAGACGAATTATGGATGATATAGATTTAGTGATATGGAAGTCGTACACAAATTGTGAGGTGTGGGACACAGATCATCTGGAGATGTCATTTGTATGTATGCCCTGATATTTGATAGGTCAGACCCCTTTCATTATAGAGAGATTTTTGGCATTACGGGTATAGAGAAAGTATGGATATATGCAAGGGATGCCTCAGGGTGTTGCACACTATGGGTGGTGCAAGGATGATCTTAGATGGGGGCCATGCATTTCATATCAGGTGGCGTATGCAAAGTATACAAGGTTACAGCTCGAGGCATGGGATTACATGCCAGATATTACTGATGCAAAGATGTCGGATGAGTACTCGACTCATTTTCACACACATCCATTCCCTCGTTTTACATGTCTAGATGAGTCGGTGCCCATTTTGGTGGCACATCAGCCAGGGGATAGGAGACATGATGATGTGGCAAGGGGAGCAAGTCGTTGGTGGAGGAGAGGAGGAGGATAGTGGAGATGGGGAGAGCTTAGATGATGGTGGCGAGGATGATGGCAGAGATGACAAAGGGGATGAGTAGAGGCCAGTGAGGTAGAGGCTAGACATTTTGGGCAGTGTTCAAATCATGCGGAGGCCGAGGACTAGTACTGGATAGTGGATAGTGATCAAGGTCCCCTCTACAGCGCAGTAGGCACAAATAACTACTTTGTAGGCCCAGGTACAGATGCTTTAGGGATAGCAGGCGTAGTTGCAGAGCCAGTTGGCTTAGGATTAGAGTGGTGCAGTGCAGTTATAGGCACAACTTGCGCAGGCACAGGTGCAGATACAGGCACAAACGTAGGCACCTCCTCCTGCCCCGGACCCATAGGTGGCCTAGTTGATAGCAGAGAGAGACTCCTTCAGACAAAGGGCATTAGAGGCAGAGGGTGTTGCTGAGAGACTCATGGGCACTGTTAAGAGCACATCTTTGTGAGATACTATTGCAGAGGATTCGAGATTTCCAGGGAGGCTGAGCATTATCAGATTAGATACGAGGAGTTGTGCCCTCCCGACTGCAAAGAGCCTTACCCTCACTCCCACAATAGGTCTTGGAGAAGATCACAGACTACGACACACAATAGAGGGGTCATAGGGCCTCAATAGGATATCAGCGCAGGGGGTGGTGGCAGACCACCATCCTCTAGACCAACTCCATCAGGGGGCTCTACTAGCCAGCCGTGAGATGTGATGTTTATTGATACAGTATTATTGATTTATTTCACATGGGTATATCATTTTTGGAGCATGTACCTTGTTTTTTATCACATCTTATGTATCCCTCTAGAATTTTTAGTTTCATTGGACATTGGACATTTTATATTTATTTTTGATGAGCGATGATATGCAGCGACGATGAGATTTGATGATGTGTATTTTTAATGTGATAATGATATGGATATGCATTTGTTTGTATATGTTATGAGATGGATTTGTGATGCCTTTGATAGTTTAATGCCTAACCTGTGATGTAGGATGATTCATGATATGCTTAGGATGACGATTTGTGATGCGTACTAATGATGTCATGCAGGTGGATGACTTATGATGTGATTATGAAAATATGCAATGGGATAATGATATGTTTATGAAAAATGTAATGTTTTGCAAATGATGTGGAGATGTGATGTATGTATGGAATTTTTGTTTTTAGAATTTTCAAATGCAATAAATAATGATGATGTGATGAAAAATGGATGTTGTGGTTATGAAATGCATCATGAATACGAAATGCTATGAAATGATATGTGATATGGGTCAAATGTTATGTGAAAGGTGACATGATATTTAAATGATATGAAAATGATTAAAGATATGAAATGAATGTAATGTGACAAATGACAAATGATATGAATAATGGGATAAAGCGAAATGAACATGATAATAATAATGATATGTATGATAAGATGATAAATGACACGTAATGATGATGAAATGATAATGATAAATAATAATGAGATGTATGATAAGATTATAAATGACACGTAATGAAATGATGATGAAATGATAATGATAAATGTAATGAAATGATAAGAGAAAATGAAATAGATTATCCAATGATGACCCAAAGATAAAATATGATAATGAAATGGTAATGAAGATGATAAATTGCATGCAACTGTGCAAAATGAAAATGAAATGGACAGGAAAATGATAAGTGAGATGTTAATGATATGAAGATGATAGATAATATGAAAATGAAAGTGATATGAAATACCTAATGGATAAATGAATGATATGAAATGATAAAGGATCTAAATGGTATGCAATGAAATGATATATAAAAAGAGGGTGATATAAAATGAGAATAATCAATGGTATGCAATGAAATTATATGATATGAAAAATGATAAATGAAATGATAATGCATAATGATGGATAAATAAATGATAAAGGATCTAAATGATATGAAAGTGAATGATAAATGATAAACTATATGATATGTACAGGACCTAGATGAAATGATGATGATGAAGATGAAATATGATAATGAAACAATTGTCCGAATGTCCTCCTCAAATAGTCCAAAGAGACATGACAGCCGTTGATGTTTTTGTTCAGCCTTTTAAAACTCTAATGCAAATCCAGTATGCAGATATGTACAATGATCTAAATGAAATGCATCAAAACAAAACCAACCATTTTTTGAGCCCTTAGTTAGCTTTCTTGAATCATCATAGAGCGTTTTAAAATGTTGGAAGTATGTACAAGCATCAGAGGGGAAATTAGCACCAATGATGACTAGAGTACAACTTTCATGATTTTTGATATAGCAAGTGAACACAAGCATCGAGGTGTAATTGAACCGAGATGACCTGAGTATTTCTTGCATAAACAAACAAAGATTAACCACTTTCTAATGAAAATTTGGAACTATCATCAATGATACGCTTTGGAAATCATGTATCATGACATATTTGCACTAGATTGATAGTTAACCTCAAGACAACAGACAAAGAAAAATCATTCTCTTTCCTCGCCACTCTAGTTCAGTACATCATCGAGTGTGCTCCAGAGGAATGATATCGAAAGTCAAACAATTATTGTTCAAAATACAATATTGATATTCCAAACATTATTCAGATTTTAGATCATCCAAATATGTGTTATGAAATGGTACTTGCTGAAAACTGTTGTGATATGGATCAATGATTGGATAGTTGTTCATAGGATTTGATTGTTTGTTCGCATGATTGGATTTTATGTCATTGTCTAGCTGTTTCGATAGAATCTGAAAGTTGATTGCCCCCAGTATGCCAACGTTTGCCCCCAGTATTGACACAACTTGCTAAAATGAATATGTACAATGATCAAGCCATGGTAAGACGTTATCGCTCTAGGAAAATGATGGTAGTATGATGTTGTTATGGCCCTAAGATGATGGTGAAAAGATGAATGAAATGAAGGTTGAGAAGCTAAATGCAGAACATGAACTAATAGACGGAGACTACAAATAGTGTCTGTTTGCCAGATTTTCACTATCTGTCTTTATTGCATTTTTCTGATTTCTTTTTAATTATTTTTTTTGTGTTTTTCTTGTCAATAGATTGCCTATTTCCAGGTTTTCCCCCTATGATGATTTTTTTGATTTTTTTATATTTTTTTATAGGTTTTTTCAGGACTTTTTCTGCTGCTTTTTTTAAAGATTTTTTCTGCTATTTTTTATATTTTTTAGGACTTTTTTTGTTGTTTTTGTATTTTTTCAGGACTTGTATGGATGATGATAACTGCTTCAGACATAATACTTCTTCAGTTGCATGTTGTTGATGGTTTCATCAAATAGGTCCCCTTCTAGCATTGACAAATTGTATGCTCCTAAACTGTATACTGCAATGACTACGTAAGGACCCAGCCAATTTGGTTCAAACTTTCCTTTCTTCTCTCTGTCTTGCTAATTTTGTGGGTTTTCCTTCAAAAAAAGATCACCAACCTGAAAGGTACGTGGCTTGACTCTGTGATTATAGCTGCGAGACATCATCTATTGATATGCTTTCAAATGATCAGCTGCTCGTTGTCTCTTCTCATCAAGGAGTTCCAACTCTTGTAGTCGGTAAACTCTGTATTCATCATCTGTTGTGAGACCCTTCAATGATACTTTGAGTGATGGAATCTCAACCTCTAGAGGTAATATGGCTTCTGCTCCATAGACAAGAGCATACAATGTTGCTCTTGTTGGTGTTCGAATGCTAGTTCTATAGGCCCATAATGCGGGATTGAGTTGAACGTGCCAATCTTTCCCTGCATCATTCATAGTCTTCTTCAAAATTTTCAATATAGTCTTGTTTGAGGCCTCTGCTTGGCCATTCCCTTATGGATAGTAAGGTGTTGAATATCTGTGCTGAATATGGAATCTCTCACAAAGTTCATCAACATCCTGATTCTTGAAGGGTCGTCCATTATCTGTGATGATGGAGTTGGGAATGCCATACCGACAAATGATATAGTTGAGTATGAACGGTGAGATTTATTTGTTGGTAACGTTAGTGAGAGGTACTACCTCAATCCACTTGGTAAAGTACTCTATCATTGTGATGATGAAATTGTGTCTGTTTGATGATGAAGGATGAATCTTGCCAACTAGATCTAACCCCCATTGAGAGAATAGCCAAGTTGGCGTGAACGGTTGTAGTTCCTGTGCTGGTGCATGGATGAGATTTCCATGTATCTGACATTTTGAGCACTTTTTCACAAAGGTGAATGATTCTCTTTCCATCGTAGGCCAGTAGTAACCCATTCTAATCAATTTCTTGGATAAAGTCAGTCCACTTGAATGAGTACAACAAATGCCACCATGAACTTCTTGTAAAGCCTTGTCAGATTCGTCACGTTCAAGACATCGAAGTAAAGTACCATCAAGACCACGAAGATAAAGGATGTCAGTGATAAGAGTATAGCGAGAGGATTAGCAGATAAAGTTGCACTTTTGGTTACGGGATAAGTCAGGTGTTAAGATGTCATCTTTTAGGTAGGCATAAATCTTACCATACCAAGGTGAATCAGATCCTACTAAGTGGCAAATGATTTGGCTTTCAGGTGTCATAGGCAGGTGTAAATGATTGTTTCACCAAAAATTCACAGCGAGCCTAATTTTCTAGGAGTTGCAACAATGATGTGATCATGGCCATGGCGTCATCTGCTTTGTTATCAAGTCGTGGAATTTGTATGAACTTGATATCTATGAATGTAATGACCCTGCTCAAATCTGATTGAAAACTTTTGATTTTTGGCCTTGGTAATTTTGTCAAACACTTTGCATACAAGGGTCATATGACTAATATAACATTTCAGTTTGCTTTAATGACTATTTTCTTCAATTAGCATCAATGAGAATGTTTACAAATGATTCTAAATTGACTAAACTATGACCTAACATGAATGTGCAACTTATTTTGACAACATTGAATGCATATATGAGTTCTAATCATGAAAAATGATCACCTATAGCCAACTGGTATTTTTATCAAACACTTGGAATGCATCCATCTAGAATCTAGAAGACTATGAATAAAGTTACTAATCTAAAACTAAACTCCAACACTTGTTTATAAACCAAAATGCAAAGCATTGCCAAGACTCTTGGCAATTTACAACTTTTCTGAAGTTTGCTAAATTCCGAGTACAAAATCAGACTTCAAACATATACAAATATGACATGGAAATGAGCTCCAAACAATGCAAAGAAACCTGGAATGAAGTCACCTTGGATTGGAGATGAAGTAGCAAACAAGAACAAAGGAGAGAGCACCTTATGAGTGATGGATGATGTCTCAGCCCTAGCCGCCCCTACTGGATATTTTAGACTTCAAGAATAAAATAATAGCAGCTGCAACCTCTGATTTTAATCACTAAACATCATTGTCCATCCTCTAGAAATCGATTGCTCCAATACCCACCAGCCAAAAACAGGTGTATGAATTTTAATGAATTTATTTGTGCTTTCCAGCCCAATTCGCCCCTGTTCTAGCAGACCTCAGAAAATAAATATAAATAAGCCTCTAAAGATCTCCTCCAGCTCCAATAATGATCTCCATCTCCTTAGAAGTCAAGCACTACTAATCAAGACCAAGATCAATGGATGTTATGGCTGCAATAAGCAAAATCGTGGCTCCCTCAAGTTGATATATATGACTATAATTTATTCCAGAATTGATAAGGATGCAGATTGAACCTTGAATAACAATCTTGATGAAGTCTCAATACACCAAAATGACTCCAGCAATGCACCAATTGATCTCTTCAAATCAATACCACCAAAATTTGGCCAAAGGCCATAAAATTTTGCTTTGAAGTACAAGTAGAAAGTCTGAAGCAACTTCCTCAACTTTGCAATAATTCAAGTGATATTTCACACCCTCAAAATTGCTTACCAATTGAGAGTTTTCGTTCTCAATGGCCAAAGACAACTGCAGAAACCCTAGGCTCCCCAACCATCAAACATCAACATCAACAACAACAAATTTGCTTGATGAGAATGAAGCCCATGCTATCTATTTATACTTTTTCCTCAAGAGGTCGGCCTTCTTCTAGAACTTTTCCAAGTCACCTTCTAGAAGGAATATTATTTTATTTTATTTTATTATTTTATTATTTTACACTTTATAATAAAATAATTATTCATAACATAAAGTGCAAACATAACATTACTTTATAACATGAGGTTTCTAAAAATAGAAACATATCAATAAATCATTAGAACACCTCCATATGTAGGCTGAATCACGAAATGAGCCAACCAATCAACTGGGTATTTGCCAAACTACCCTCTTATTGCACGCCATTAGCCTACGAGGATCAAGAATAGGCTAATTCCTCCAAAATCCATTGCTCATGAAAAAGGGGACATTACAATGAAGTACTTCTTGAAGTCATCAACCATTTTCTTGTATTGCAACAATTTGTCATCTTTGGTCTGATAATCATCATTGATCTAATTAATGACTAATTGTGAGTCACCATAGACTTGTAGCTCTGTGATCTTCCATTCCAATGCTATCTTGAGTCCAGTGATTAAAGTTTCATTCAACTATGTTGTTGGTGCATGGAAACATTAGCCTATATGACCAAGGAATGGTATGTCTTTGAGGGGTGACAAAGAGTATGCCTACCCCCGATCCATATTGAGTGAAAGAACCATCAAAGTATAATGACCATGGTTGTTTGGATTTTGTAGTGAAGACATCAACATTTGGAAATTCAATGTGCATGGGATGCTCTACTTGTAGTGGTGCTTCAACTAGTTGATTAGCAATAACTTGTCCTTTGATTGCTTTGTGATTAACATAATGGGTGTCAAACTCAATCAAGATCATAACCCATTTTTCTAACCTTCTTGTTAATGTAGCCTTGCTTAGTAGATACTTGAGTGGATCAATCTTTGCAACAAGATTGATTGTATGAGTTAACATGTAGTGCCGAAATTTCTGTGAGGCAAAGACTACTGCTAGACAAGCCTTCTCGATGAAAGTGTAATTGAGTTCATGACTTGTTAGCCTTCAACTGATGTAATAAATTGCACGTTCCTTTCCTATAGAGTCCTCCTATGCTAATAATTCCCCCAAAGATGTCTCTGTTGTGGCAATATATAAGATTACTGGTTTGTCTGGATTTGGTGGTACTAGAACCGGTGGGTTCATTAAGTATTGCTTGATCTGTTGAAAGGCCATTTCACACTTGTCATTCCATTTGAAAGGAACATTCTTATGTAATAGGTGTGTGAAAGGTAGACTCTTATCTGCCAGCTGTGCAATGAGCCTTCATATAGATTGAAGTCATCCCTGTAATGACCTCAACTGACTGATATTCCTTGGTGGAGGCATTTCCATGATTGCTTGTACCTTAGCATGATCTACTTCAATTCCTTTTGTTGATACTATGTATCCCAAGAGCTTTCCAGATGTGACCCCAAAAACACATTTCTTGGGGTTGAGGCAAACTTTTAACTTTTCCAACCTTGCAAATATTTTGGATAATACTTCAAGATGTCCTTCTCTTGTGTGTGATTTTTCCAATATATTGTCTATAGAGTCTTCCATGAATGTGTGCATCATGACATGAAAAATTGTATTCATAGCTCTTTGTCATGTAGCCCCAATGTTCTTTAGACCGAAAGGAATGAAATTCCAACAATAAGTCCCCCATGGACATGTGAAAGTTATTTTGTCCTAATCTTCAGGTGCAAACTTGATTTGGCTGTAACCAGAAAAAACCATCCATTAGTGAATACATGGCATGGCCAGCTGTCAGATCAACTATGTTGTCGATGTTTGGAAGTGGGAAGTCATCCTTAGGACATGCTTTATTAAGATCTCTGAAATCTGTGCACACTCTAATACGTTCGTCTGGTTTGGACACAAGAACAATGTTGGAGATCCATTCTGCATAGTCGATTGATCTTATAAATCCCACATCAAGGAGTTTTCTGAGCTCTTCTTTAACCAGTAGTGCAACATGAGGATGCATCTTTTTGAGTTTTTGTTTCACAGGCTTAACTCCTGGTTTTATGGAAAAGTGATGCATTATGAGATTGGGATCAAGACCTAGCATGTCTGCATAAGACCAGGCAAAGTTGACTTGATTTTCTCTTAGAAATTCCATGAACTCTGATACTTCTTTATCTGTCATTGATGCAGATGACTGTAGAATCCTTGGTTTTTCTGAAGTTTCAAGATTAACCTCTTTTGTAGGCTCAATCAAGATAGGCCATCGCTCATGATAGTTCTCAGGGAGAGTGTCAAGCTTCCCATCATTTGGTGCCTTGAAAAGTTTTTCACTCTCTGATACGCTCTTTGTTTTATCTTTTGTTTGATCTAACACTACCAAATTATGGTTTTCACCGTTAGATCTTTCTTTTTCTTTTCTTTTTTTTGCATCTAGGAGACTTGACACTCTCCTGAGTAAAGACTATGCCAAAAATTGCTAGTGGAACAATCATTTGTGTCATCTGCAGGAAGGAAGTTTATGATAGATTCATCGCTTGGAAACATAGGTATATCGATAGGTTCAGATAAATCCCAGTCAATGAGATCAGGATGGATCAAAGGTAGTGGGTCATCGGGCTGTGTGAAATCAGCTATGGTTATGACCATAATGGAGTTGTCTGTAGGATCCGAGGTATGAGGCGGATCAATGATGGTACTATTCCCATGATAGTCTTGTTCATTTAAATCCGACTCAGTATCATTGGAATCAGTCACCTTGTAGTTTAGATTCTTGTGGTTGGGACCCTGACCCTTCACCTTCGATTAGAGTTGGGGTGTACTTGTGTATCACATCAACCTTTTTGTCTTTTTAGAACTCATCATTGTAGATGGTGTCCCATTCATATTCACCATAGTCTGTGTCATATTTATTATACACGAAATTCTGAATTGCTATCAAACATGCTTCTCTTGTATTGAAACCTTCTTGCAATGTGAGGACAGTATCATGAAACTGCTTGGATGCTCTTTCTTTTGAGTTAGGATCATAGCCTAATCATGTTTTATCTTTTGCAGCAAGTCCTAGAAGGTGAATAGGCTCAACTACTCCTTCTTTTCTCTTTCCAATAGGACCATTACCCTCATAGCCCATCTTCTGCATGATTGAATACCTTTACCAAATTGATCAATTGGTATTTTGACATCGAGGACTGTTTCGTCTTCATCTTTATAGAGCCAATTTAGAACTTCTCTATCCTCGGGATCTTCCATGGGGAATTTTTCTTTGATAAATTGCCCATTAAACCATGTACTTGGCTTTGTTGGTGGTTGCATTGATGTTGATGCTACAAATATCTGTTGTTGTGTGATAGAAGGTTTCCCATGGGACCAAGGCGATGTAGGTAGATTGGCAAGACAGAGAGAGTACTCCCCAACTCCATTGTCCTTGAACCGTAGTTGCTTGTCAAAGCTTTTGGTTAACTGATTGATTTGTGTATTAACTTTGGGAGAAGTACTAACAAGAGCTTCTTGATTGTTGGGAACTAAAGTATCTTGACTAGCTTTGATGTTGGCACAAGTTTGACTGTTCGAATTATCAGCTGGTATTGTGATCTCCTGTCCGTCATAACAAAACTTAAGACATTGATGATATGTGGACAGGATAGCTTGCATTTCGTGGATCCAAGGACGACCCAATAAAATGTTGTATGCAAGATCACAGTCTAATACTTGACAAAAAGTATTCTTGATAACAGGTCCCACTCTAATTGGTAGCATGATTAAACCTTTGGATGCTCTTTCCTCATCATCGTAGGCTTTAATAGTGATCTTTCTTCTAGGATCAATGGAGTCCTCAGAAAATCCTAAAGCCTGAACTAACTTCATGGTACATATGTTCAACCCAACCCCTCCATCTATTAGGATGCATCTGACACGAAACTTGTGGATCATGACTTCTAAGTATAATGATGAATTATGGGGATGAGTTATGGAAACGCCATCTTTCTCGAAGAATGAGAGGTGTGTGGGTGAGGACAAGTGTCCCACCATGGCTTGAAATCGGTCCACATCCAAATCAGTGGATACAGTTGTTTCAACGAGGGCCTTTTCTAGAATGTCCTTGTGCGCTGGGGAAATCTTCAAGAGTTCTAAGATAGAAATCTAAGCAGGAGTTTTTCTAAGTTGATTGACTAAGTCATAGTGATGTTGAGGTGGGGGCACAATGGATTTTGAAGAAGTGCCCTTTAAGACAACTTTAGCTTGTGCCCTTGTTGTTGCATTGACTTGTCTATATTCCATCTTTTCCTTAACTTTTATAACATTGACCTGCTCGTCGTTAGTGTAGATATGGTTGATTATGTTATCGTTGATATGATTCACACTTTTTCTAGAAGAATCACCCTTTTGATAGTTGGGAAAATGGTTGTGAAATGCTTGGTGGTTTTCGTTTGATTGTTGGTGTCCTTCTATTGTGATGGTGCCATTTTTGATTAAGTCTTGGACGACATTTTTCAAGGCTTGACAATTATTTGTATGATGGCGCTTGCACCGATGATAATCACAATAGTATGCATCATTCCATGATGGAGGCTTCACACTGGGTTCAAAGTTGCGTCGAGGTCGCAAAGTAAGAACGTTTTTAGCCATCAACTCTTTGAATGCAGATTCTAAAGATTGACCTAGTGGAGTAAAAGTTCTTCTGCTAGAGAAGAATGACGATCATTGCGGGTTTGTGTTCGAGGCATTGTTATTGTTTCCACAGTAACCTTGATTTTTGGCATTCCCTTGATTAGGAGTAGAAGTTTGATTCACGTTGTTCCTCAGAGGAGGAGGATTGTTTCCTTGATTTGTGACATAATTGACATTGTTATAGTTATTGTTGCAAGGAGCACTTGGAGTACTAAGAATAAATGGCTTGGTCGAGACATGATTTGCATCTACAACACCATCATTCACCATGTTTTTGTTGCAAGTCCAAAACTTAGATTTGTCATTGTTGTTGTGGTGATTTGAAGAGCTAGGATTGTCCTTATCAGTTTTAAGTATCCCTCTCTTGACCAAAGCACCCTCAATGGTTATGGATTTATCAATTAGTTTTTCAAAAGAGTGAAGACAATGCAAATTCAAATGATAGCTCATTTCTAGATCTAAGTTGTCGATGAAGATAGCCATCTTTTGCTTTTCAAGAACAAAACGTGGATATCGAGCGAACAATCTGCTCCATCTCTAAAAAAAAGTAATGAAAGGTTCGCTAGTTTTTGTTTAACTTTACAAAGATCCAGCATAGTGATTTGATGTTGAATGTTGTAGAAATATTTTGATATGAACTAGTTGATTAATTCCTCAAACGTCTTGACAAGAGGTGTGATTTTTGATAGCCATTCCATAGATTGGACTCCAAGACTCCTGAGAAACAAACACATTAAGTAAGTGTCCTCATGAGAAAAATCTAAAGTCATATTTCATAAGTCTCTAATATGATCAATTGGATCCGATTTCCCATTATAACGATCAAACTTTGGAACCTCACAATGTTTGGGAAATGGGATCATGTTAAGACTACAATCAAAAGGATAAGGACAAATATCATCAATAGCATATTTCTTTGTTGTGGTTCCCCCTTGCATTTCTTTAATTTGTCCTTGTAGTGATTTAATCTGTTGAGACAAGGCACTAAGATCAGACAAGGGTGTTTCATCAAGACTTCTCTTTAAGTTCTCAGTATCAAAATCATGAGGCAATTTAGCTCCTTTGTCAGCCAAATACAAGAAATATTTCTCTTTGTTGCGCTCTAAAATATTTTCTAAGGCTTTGTGAAATTTGGGATCTTGCTCGGCCTCTCTAAGGTGGCGTTCTTCATCTCGTTCATCATCACTATCTACAGGAGTTTTGCTCACATCCCTGTATTTGTTGTAAGGAAATGGATTTTCTTCTCTGTTATCCATGTTGTTGTTGAAAAGGGGATTATGACTTACACTATAAAGGGGATTACTACTCTCACCTTCTTCTTGAGTTCTTCGGGTATGATCTTCTTGTTGAATATCCTTTTTCAGCTTATTGTATTGAGATCTTGTAAAAATAGGCATATGATTTTGAAATGTTCGTCTAGACTTAGATCACAGTTTGATAAGTGCGAAAATAATGATGTTTTGATCCTATAAGATGAAAATATTATGATATGATCAAAGACGTTCCTAATTCTTGATTGTGGCTTCCAATGATGAAGGATATTAGAATCGTGTTGGGGAAGTTGAATAAAAAAAATCAGGAATTTGTTTGAAAGGTGCACTTTTAAGATTTGATCCTTGTTTTTGAAGAATGATAAGTATATCAAATAGCTTAATTAAACTCACTGAAGGATTTGACTGGGATGTGTTGGATATTCAATAGAAGATTGTGGTAGATAATGAAAGTTGAGAGGTTGATTATGATTGTGTCGTTATGATAGAGCTCTTCTCTGGAAATAGGCTCGTGAATATAAAGGCTCTACAACGTACTCGTCAGTAAATCCCCTAGAAAAATCTTGGTACCTATGGAGAAACTCATGGTAACGGAGCAAGATGTTTCAACTTTTATACAAAAACTTTCTACGTTGCAAGGTTTTCTTATAACCTAAATGTTTCTTAGGTTTCTTGATCCTATTGGCAATCAATTTCTTAATAAACTTGGTTGATTTCCACTCTCTAAGCATGAGAGAACTATCAAAATGATACTAGACCAAGGATGCTACAAACTCAGATCTGTCAAAAGTAAAAATTTTGGAAAGTGACAAATGCGCTATCTGTGTCTTATAAGCACTGCAGAAATAGGCACATGCACTAGAGAAATAGTTAAATGCGCTACAACAGACCTCAGATGCACTACTCTGTGTCCTATATGCGCTACAAAAAAATGTTTTGACAGTGACCAAAAACTGTTTATAGAATATTCAGCCTATGCCCTAAAACACTCAATGTGCGAAAAAAAACTCTAAATGCACTGAACTAACCAGTGGATGCGCTAGACTAGACCTCATATGCGCTAAGATATACCCTAGATGCGCTAAAACAATTTTTAAGGTAGTTTTTCGAACAATTTTGAGTAGTTTCAGCTAAAATTTTGCATGTTCATTTTGGGTGATCTTTTATTTGAACTAATGTGATTGAAAACACAACAAACACTCTGAAAACAGTTGTTTTTAATCCCTATGCTAAACATCAAGTGTATGTTCAAAAATATTTTCAAAAAGTGTTTCACAGGTTTTTCACATAATAGACAATTCAGGCAGACTCACTCTTAGTACTCAAGTAGGTCATCATAATAACCACAACCCACATCTTAGAATTGCTTCGACTCACACAGCCATGTCACCCCCGAAGGGGCGCCTATTTTTTTGTCTTTTCCAGGCGCGTACTCAGAGTGATGAAAGTGGATACCGGATCCCTTGAGCAAATGGTCCTTGGCAGTTATATGGTGAGTATCTTGGGGGAAAATTCTTCCCTCCCCTTGCACTGTGATTATTAGGATGTTCAGAAACTAACACGGTTGGCTACTACACTAGGTTCATAGTAAGGGTTTCCATTCGGTGCGACAATAATAAACTCCTTCAGGAGACCTCCCAACCTTTATAACAAAGGCTTTGGGGATGGTTATCTTGCACACTACCGATAAAAGTGGGTTTCCTCGGATTTGCTTTAAATTTTATAGTCGGGTGGAATAACCTGGCTTTGGTTTGAACTCACTTGGGTCATTCCTCTTGGGTGAGTACTTTTTCCCACAAGATCAGCCCCTCTAAAGGATGTAATAAAGCATTAAAATTATAGAAATTGAAAAGGCATGTTTGGTATTTTGATCACCTAGTTAAGGGGAGAGCATAGACCTATTGCCACAGACAAAGCAGACAGTGTTTTTTTTAGAGCCCAAATGACAATGATTTAATCTATGTGAAGATATTGTTTCACAATAAGCATGGGATTCATTTTAACCTCAAAATCAATGTGTGGTGGCTACCCTAGGATTGCTTCATTTTAATTTCCATGTCTATCCTAGGATTGGTTCTGTTGATGTGTTTTTTATGCACTTCTCAACACAGGCAGTGCATAGGTGCACTACCTCTCTTGAAAGACAATCTTCCACAATCAAATTGCAGAACACTATTCCAAGGTCTCTAATGTCAGGTCTTGACAGTGCTTGGAATATCTCAGTTGTTTGATGTGATTTGCTGGAATCACAAGGCGGTCTTACGAATGAGTTACAAAGTATGGGAAGTTGGGTTTTCAAATGCAGTTTCAAAGTGCTGGAAGTGAATGAACAATGGCTGTCCACTCAAAACAACAAGCTTGAACTCATCAAGTTCATCTGATTTGGCTTCATGGTGATGCTTTGGATCCTACTCTAACCAAGATTAAAAGAAACAACAAAAGGAGAAGGGTTAAGAAAAACTATTCTAATCTTAAGCTACAAATAAACAATAACAATGGTGGCTGCTAAAGTAGATAGGCTTCCTAAACTGAGTTTTGCTTGACCAAGAGAAACCTACAACTACACAAAACCAGTGCAATCTTCTAAGGTCTGCTTATTTTCAAATTACACATACACATCATGAACATGCAATTAAACTAGGTTGCAACAATGACAAAAAGAAGCCCAGGCTAACTTTGCACAACAGCTTGTCATCAACAAGTGCTAAAAGTATAGGCTGGAAGCTCATCAAATATTATAACAGCAACACCATCATGACAGTCATTCAAGAAACTAATATTAAAACTAAAATGGAAGTAGAACCATGCATGCAAGATGAGCAAAATCAAAGAGAACATCCATAAAATCATGCAACGTTGTCTTCTATTGCTACAAAATGCTTCTTACAACAGCTCTCCAACCCTTACAAATGAGGGGTAAGCCCCTATTTATAGTTTTCCAAAGCCCAAATGAATGGCTAGGATCAATTTGCAACGAATGGCCTATATTCAATTACATTAGGGTTACACCTACCCCACAATATTCAACAATTTTAAAATACATCATTGTCTTTTCCCTGTTTTGTCATCTAGTGCCTAAGTGTTGTAGCAGTTTCGTCATTTAGCTGATTGCCCTTTTATTGTAGTTGAAGCTTCCTGAAAGTTGTCCTCTTACTTGATGTGTTTGCAGTGCTTTTCCTTGGATCAAACGAGCCCGTTGATGATTGGCATCAATAGATTGGTTTCCCCTGATTCGGGTGGACAACTCCCTTATTCTTTCTTCAAGGCCACCCCCTTGCATTTTTGTCCTTGACTTTCTTGGCACAAGCCTTCTTCTAACGCTGACCCTGTTGGTGGGTGCTAGCAGGAGAGGCGATCATGAAATGAATGGTGAGAGGAGCTATGCATATTCCTTGTTCAACTTTCTCGATGGGTCTCCTGACAGACCTGCAGTAGGCTCCTTGAATCCTGCATACATGAAGTGTTGTAAATGCTTTCATACACAAATTAAGGAAAACGTTAGTCAAATCTTGCAAAATATTTGTTAGATCCATCCATGCATCATCAAAAGATCATAATATTCATATTTGGGGCTCATTTGGATCGAAGACATCAATGCAGGCCCAAGGGGGCGGGCAGCGAACAAGGGACAACAAACCGGAAGGGAAGTTCCCAGACCTCAAAAAACATAGCAAAACTAAGATTTTTCAATTATAGCACATGGGAAAAGGGGAAGGAAGAGTGCCTAGAAAACTTCCTTAAAATTGGACTCATTTTATAAAAACTGGAAGCTCAAAATGGCCATAGAGAGACGGAGTCTTGAAAACGGCCACGGAGGGGCTAGGCTCCGAAGGCCAGGTCACGGGGGGCCGATGGATGTTCAAAATGGCTGCGAAGGGATGGAGTCCCAGAAACGGCCACGAAGGGGTCGGGCTCTGGAGGCCAGGCCGCTGGGGCTCCACAGATGTTTCAAAATAGCCAAAGGAGGATGAAGCTCCGGAACCACCGAAACTTAACCGAATGTTGAAGAAACCTTGGTAGTTCATTTAAGCACATCAAACACATCCCAGATCCAAAAAAGGTTGGCCCTAAAGTCAAAAATGTGGAAACTGGAGCGACGGGGTCCACGAATGTTACCAAACAGCCAAGGAGGAAGGGAATTTCAGAGGGAAAGTTCCGAAACCATCGAAACTTAACGGAACGTTGACGAAATCTTGGCAGTTCATTTAAGCACTTCAAACACATCCCAAATCCAAAAAAAGTTGCCCCCAAAGTCAAAAATGTGGAAACCGGCGGGGGTCCACAGATGTTTCCAAAATAGCCACAGGGGGACGGAGTCCCATAAACGGCCACGGAGGGGCCGAGCTTCGGAGGCCGGGCCACCGATGCTCCACATATGTTCAAAACGGCCAAAGAGGGACATAGTCCCAGAAACAGCCTCGGAGGGGCGGGGCTCCGAAGGCCTGGCCGCCGGGGCTCCACGGATGTTCCAAAACAGCCAAAGGGGGACGAAGCTCCAGAACCATCGAAACTTAACTGAATGTTGACGAAACCTTGATAGTTCATTTAAGCACATCAAACACATCCCAAATCCAAAAAAGGTTGGCCCCAAAGTCAAAGATGTGGAAACCGGATCGATAGGGGTCCATGGATGTTTCCAAAACATCCAAAGAGGGACGAAGCTCCGGAACCACCGAAACTTAACGAAACGTTGACGAAACCTTGACAGTTCACTTAGGGACCCCAAACATATCCTAAATCCACCAAAAAGTTAGCCCCAAAGTTAGAGATGTGGAAACCGGACCAACAGGGGTCCACAGATGTTTCCAAAATAGCAGGAAGAAGACAAAAGGCATAAAGGGGACGAACGACTTTATTTCTCCACGGATTTGAATACCCTAAGCAAGTGAAATTGGTAAGGGGAATTTGATCGTTTGATGGCACATGACCAATTTGGGCTTGGAAAAATGGGGCACACAAAACAAGACAAGAGCAAAGCATTCTATTAGGAGCAAAAAAAAGGGGGTCCCTACCTACGGCGGGGCATGTGTGCAAAACATGCACAACATGTTCATTTTAAATTGATGTGTCTACCCTAAGGTTGCTTCTTTTTAAGCCAGAAAAGGTCCTATCTGCGGAAGGCATCAGACTCAGAACCTTGTTTAGTTACAACCTGCATGCGCTAAAAGATCACACATATGCACTGAAACAACTAGTCAATGCACTAAAATAGACCTCATAAGCACTGTAGAAAACCCTAAATGCGCTAATCTATAAATGCAATTTTTTTTTTCAATTTTTTTAATGATTTAAGCTAAATGGATGCGCTATTTTGTTCCCTAGATGCACTAAAGCAATTGTTGTATGTGTTGAAACGGTTCCTAGATGTGCCGAAAGACCTGTAGAAGCATTGAAAGAAGCCCTAGATGCACTAAAGAAACCCACGGATGCGCTAAAACACGATTTTTTTTTGAAAAGTCGAACTTTATAACGTGAAAACCTGTAAAAAAACCTACAAGTAGATGTTAAAAATGGGGCAAAGGTCCCACAGTGGGCGCCAAAAAATGTGTGATTGAAATTAAGTGTATCAAATGTAGATTAAAAACAAATCAAACACACCAATGCAACATTATATTGAAGAAAACTAATTAAAAATTAAAACAAACTCTTAATAATAGCATTTTTTTCAATGACGTCCTATTGTCCTCTATCTCCAGTGTTTTTGTTGATTCTAGCTTGCTCTCAGATTGTGTGCTAGGCTCAACAAATGGTCTTCCTAGAGAATGAGATTGAAGATGAATGCATGCTATGCTAAGGTATGATTAACATGCTTAAACTAAACATGATTGCTAGAATGTAAGATTACGAAATTATGAATGCTAAAGTTGATAATGACAATGCTAAAATGCTAATCGCCTGAATGCAACTAATCTCTAACGTCTGTCTCTAAATGTGTGTGTAACCAATGCTTGGATTCAGAGGGGTATTTATAGAGTTTTTGAAATATTTTGATTGGTTGATGTGATCAACGGTTGAAATCAAGCTTGCCAAGATGAATGGTTAGAGATTTTAGAAGTTGAGAGAAAGATGGAAGGTTGAGAGAATAATGGAAGATGTTTCCTCCTACACAATCTTTTCCATTCAAAATTGAAGGAAAGTTGCCATTTGAGGAGTGAGTTGAGGATAAATCCAATAATTAAATAAATAATTACATGTGACAATGAATTTAGAAGTTTTCATAATTAAATAATTAATATTTAATTATGTGTGAGAGATGAAAATGGAAGGTAATTAAATATTAAAAAAATTAATTATGTGTGGAGTGATAAAAGGTGTTAAATTAAATATTTGTAATATTTAATTTAACTGTGAGATGAAGAAGGTGTTTGGAGGAATATTCCATTATTTGAATTTAAATATTCAAATTATGAATAATATGATAATTAATTTAAACAAATTATAAAATTTATTTAATTTAATTAAGAGGAAGATGGAAGATGGTAATAATTAAATAAACTTATTTATTTAATTAAGGTAGAAGAATGATAAAAGTGTATAATAAATAATTAAATTTATTTATATGTAGATGACTTTAGAAGATTAATTAAATAATTCATATTTAATTAATTAACAAGCTTGATTAACCATGACAATTTTTAGATGTATACAATAGCTATACACTTTATTGTTTCGGTGCCATCCCTCTTGTGTATGGTTGATGTAGGGGAGATAGAAGAAGACCAATGAAATCTACAAGGGAATTAATAGGTAATGGAATTAATGATTCAATTATTTTGATATGGTAGTTGTGCGTGGGTATAGTGGAGTCTACGTAGGTGGATGGAGTTATGGTTGAAGAGTTGTTGAGAAATATTTCATAAGGGTTTGTGCTACTACTATATTTTGTGTTCATGACTTTGATGCAGCCATTTGAGATGACATAAGTACTATTGAACTCGATCACATGGTAGAAACTGTCTACAAGCTCATTAAAGTAGGTAACATGTGTCTCAGACCCTGCTTTATCTACGAAATCGAACCCAAAGACTTTCCCATCATTACATGCATTTTTGAACTCATGAATTGGACTTTTAGTCAAGGCACGACTCTCAATGGACCACTACTTATGGTTTGGGGTTAAGGTTGCAATGGGATTTGGTTTGGATGGGGTGAGAGTGTGCTTGTCCCTCGATGATGTAAGTCATCAAGTGAAGTGTTGGGAGTTTGAGTGGTGGCGAATGACCCTTGAGAGCTGCTAGAGGGCATACAAATTGTAGCTTGATGAATAGCAGTTGGAGTTCCAATCATTGATTCATTGTTTGTTATTATTTCCAAACTATGGATTACGATAGCCCTACAATGAAAAGGACAATTCAAAAGTGAATGAAATGTACATGCTTAAACAACAAGAACTAAAAAAATAAGGTAATTATGCACATACATGAATTTATGATTTTTTTTGCAAATGTATTCTTTAAGGTGAACAATGGAACCTTTGAATAAAGCCTCCTCCAAGACAAGCTCATTGAACTAGGTGGGTAGCAATGCAGGATGTGTGTGCATCCCATCTGACAATTGTATATGATACTTAACAAGCATAGTTTGAGGTTGTTCAATGGTGTTGATAGATGCAACTTGTAGAAAGGGATCTACATCAGGCATGCTTGAAAGGATGCTAACAATGGAATTTATAGTTAATGCAAGCATGACGATGTGGAAGACACTGGAAGTGACTGCCCTGCAAGCAAAATGAGTGTAGGGAATTAAGGAATTCAGGAAACATTACAGTAATATCTTACTCAAGTACAAAAATAGTTGAATTATTTGGGGTTGGGGCAAACAACAAGGTGGACATTTTGGGTCTTATTTCGTTTGTAGGTTATTTGAATTATAACACTGATAAATTGTAAGTAAGTGGTCATTTAGTATGTGTAGAAGGGATAAACAATGCCCAAATATAACATTAAGGAGAACGTCAAAAAACATTGTGTGCCATAAGTTAAGATTAGAAGGGTTTATGCTAGTCTTTTGTTTGTTATTATGGTAGCATAAATAAGCATCAAAATTTTGTTGTGAACTATCCATATTAATAGGAAAGTTGGGATCTATGATTTAAGATTCATTGAATTGTAACAACATATCATTCAATCAAAAGGATATGCAAGTGTAAATTTGAAGAGCATAAAAGTATGGACTAACTCCAACATCATAGCATTAAATTAAAGGGAAATGCTTGATTATAAATTAGAAAAGAGCAAGTAATTTTTTAATTGTTTTATTATATATTACATAGCATAAAAGTAGAGACCCTGCTAGTCATGTTAGATAATGAAGATAGTAATTTGTAGGACACTTATATATTGAGTAATATAGACAAGAGGGCACATATTATGTGCATGGATATGTATATGCTAGCTACATAGCATCAAAATATAGGCCTTTCAATTGGCCTAAGATTATAAACATCCATATTTGTACAAAGGTTACATAGCAACAAGTTAAAGTAAACAATCACATATTGTGAAGGTACACCTCATATGCGTGTACTAGAGAGGGTGTTCCATCATTTTGGTATTGGCGATCATAATAAATTTCCTTAAGAAAAGTGCAAAGGCCCTCCAGTTTAGTGCAACTCTTTTGGAACGAGGTAAGTGTCTCCTGAACCTGTTCAATGTCCACATCTTCTACTGAGGGTGATGTGTTGGCAAACAACCTTGAATTTATGGACAATGTTTTGGCAATTGTTATAGTAGTAGCGAGATGTGCAACATCAATTCCAAGGTTGTCTGGTCTATTGACGAAAGCACATGACTTTGCCACCATGGGTTGGGAAACCACTGGGACATAGGGTGTGTGCATAGTATTTGGTGTATTAGCCATCTCCTAAGATGAGTTAGGTAAAATATTATATAAGTAGTAAATAATGAACGAGAAAAAAAATCTAACTCGAAAGTAAATACAATTTACCATAAAAGCTATGGAAACACAAATAACATTATAAAAAATTTAACAACATAGATGTAAATAATATGACATCACTTAGTTTGACATGAACATGCTGAAGAATCACATAAAAAGTATATGCACCTGCTATCAAAATTTAGAAAAAGAACATGTTGACATATATATTACAATATTTATTGGAGTTTGCAAGTGTATATTCCAATATTTAAGTGAATTTAAAATATCAAAGGGAAAAGGCACATGTGTCACATTTCTTGACATGACCTAAGTTTTCATAAAACACCCAAGACTGTGGAAGATCAAGTAGAGAAAGATATGGTATATTTTGTTTGCATATATTTGTGTAATACTTGAGATCAATCGATAAGCCATTTAGGTGACAGCGAGTAGTATAGTAAGTGTAAAAGTTTCTACCTTTATTGGAAGGGTACGCCCTAAAGGATCGACAAATTGGATTGTCAAATGTGCCTATTTGTTTGCATTTCAAGAAATGAAAGATGATACAAGTTTTACAAGCACATTGTCAGTAGAAGTTGCTGCACATAGATGAAAAGAGAGAAAGTATAATGATGTCAATTGGACTAGTTTTAGAATTATATTTTAATATCATAGTGTTTGAGCATTGATTTAGAGGTACAAATATGGAATAGCCATTGCCCTATTCCATATTTTGTTTTGGAGGGACGATTCCCTGAAGATGAAAGACATGGTTCACTATAAACTTCGAATAACTAAAATATTTTGTTCCACTATAAACTTTGAATAGGTGAGAAAACTGTGAAAGCTATAAAAAAGTGTTATTCATACAAATAACAGTGGGTGTGGTGTATTCAATTGGAAATAACATAGTTTGAATGGTTGTTTATATTTTTTTATTTTTTTAGATTGCAGGAATTAGTTGGGTATCTGTCCCCCTATAAACTACAATGCGCCTGTAAACTTTTTTCACGTGACCGATGGCGCTGGTGCGAAATGCCCTCCGGTACCACGGGGATGGTGGAGAGACTAGACCTCATGACCTCTTGCCTGCAATAGGATGCTTTAGCCAATCGAGCTAGGCCCACCACCCCAGTTGTTTATATTTTGTTTCATGTGAATTTGGTTGGAGAAAACATTTTTGTTACGATAAATTAATTTTTTGTTTGAATAATTTGCGTGAGGTTTCACAGGAGGAATCAGGGGCTTTGACAAGGTGTTATGGATTTCCAAAGAAAAGAAATGGGGAAAATATACAGTGGGCACTCTAGGTAAAACAAACTTAAAAAGTATAGATCAAAACCTTAATAATAAAGTGGGTGCTCTAAAATATTCGACTTTATGATGGATATTTGAAGCTAATAAAACAATATCTTTTAAAAACTCATGTTTATGAATTTATAATACAATGGGTGTTGATAAGTCCAAGTTTACAACAAGATGTTGAAGTTCATAATACAATGGGTGTTCAAAAGAATGAAGTTTATGTTGACATTTAGTCTATGTTTGGTGTAAGTACATGAATTCTAGGCGATCTTGATGTATCTACCACATATACACTTGGATACAATAAATTGAAGCTTGATATTGTGGTAGTGGCTAAGAATAAGCCTATGTCTGTAAACCTAGCCTAGCATACTTACTGGAACCTTGTAGGCCATAGCAGTGGAAACATACTATGAAACTATTGACCTTAAAATATACTCCTACTGATAAGGCCCTTATTCCCACAAGCTAGATCTTGCCTGTGAAAGGAATCCCTTTGGATTTTACCCAAGAAGCTACTGTTGGGGCAAGATAAATGAACTTCCTAGAGGATATGATCATAATTATGTTCTTAACAGTAAGAAGAATTTCAAGAACCCTCGTTGAAACCTTATTTTTAGGTTGTAGCTTGCCAAATTGGAGAAGTGAAAGGTCAATAATAGCGAGGTAAAGTTTGGAGGAGCAAAAACCAATATCAGCAAGGAAAGCAATAAAAATGTGCTAAAATAGCTGAAAAATCTGGCAAAAAATGATGAGAGGTTGAGTTTTGTCAGGGTTCCTTCTATGAACGAGGCGAGTTGTAAAAGCATATTGACATCTATGTTGCGCTCATATCAATGCAACACTAAATTTGTGTTTTTTCTCCTCTCCTTCTGAAACACTAATCAAGTTGGCTCATGATGTAGAAAATGTGTTTGAAAAAATGCACCAACGAAATATTCTGCACAAATAAACAAAAATCCACCGATGTATAGGTTTCGTAGAAAGTTCTTTGAAGCAAGGGAAAGGGACTTACCTCAAGATTCTGCACTAATTGTGTTTTATGTCAATGATGCTAGGGTGAAAAAGGTGCAGAGTTTTTTGGAACAATATTATGACGCCCACCTGCGTGCACATAAAAAAACACTAATTTTAGAACTAGGTAAAGCGTAAAAATTGCCAAAAACCCGTAGTGAAACGAGAAGTGTCTTACCTCAAGATTCTGTAGAAATGGTGTCAATGGTGCCGAGGAGGAAAATGTGGAGAGCTTGTCGGAAGACAAGTACAAAGCCCTAATGAAGAAGCAAATATTTTATCATGAAAGGCATACCTATCGTCCACATATGGTGACTGTCAAGTGATAGTAAATGCATTAGTGCAATTTTAGATATTTACATTGCCAAATGCGAGCCATAATTAAATGCAATAAGTAGTTCGGCGTGACGTGAAGAATTTAATCGCCAAAGGATGAATGGTCGACTGGTAGATTGATATTTACATCGCCAAATGATGAATTAAATGCAAGTGGAATTGATTGACTACATATTTTTACTATGCCAACCTACTTACCTCCCTTTAAAAGATCAACGGTTGTCGATAACTAAACTTGCAGACCGCCTCCATGTTTTGTAGCCATTGAGAAACAAAAATAACTTCAAAAACTCAAATAAGAATACACCTTCGACGTAAAAAAACAATAAATTAAAAAACTATATAAATAAGTTTCTTTTCACTAAATAAAACAATTTAAATACTAGAACACTAATGATGAAATGAATAAAAGTAAATGGAGGAAAAGGACTCTAGGATTTATTTCTATGTTCTTAAATTCTAATTTCTATAAGACTTTGACTTTTGAGGAGAGCTTTCACACGGTGAAGATGCTTGTGAACCCGCTTTCGTCCATAAACCACATCTATCCATGCTACACGTTTGCTTACCTAGACTTTTTACCTTGTACTGAGCATTCAACATGACCCCACTTCTCCTCCTCTTCATTTTCATACGCTGCACTTGCCCGCCCATTCACATGGTTTAGTGGGCTAAGTCGGTGAAAGAGATATAAAAGATGCGTCTCCCCTGCTTCCCTGCGTTTTCCCCCAACAAATGTTATCCGCTCATTCTCTGCTACGCCTGTTGCTCGCTACTTTCTTCTTTATTTTTATACATCTCCGTCTTCGCTGCATCCTCTCACTACCATTAGATTACCCTTTTGCTTCTCAAGCATTTCTGCATTAACCCAGAAATATATTTTCCTGGTTTCTGTTCGCCTCAATTTATAGCAAACCCTCAGCTAAGCCTGTCAAGCATATCAAATCCCAAGCCCCTTCTTTGTTTCTGATGGCAGCCCCTTCTAACTCCGCTGGACAACCCAAGTATGGCCTAGGAAATGCTTTTGATGGCCTAATAGTATCTACTTCTGCTGAATCCTCCTCCGGAATGAAACATCTGCCCTACGATGTCTTCATAAATCATCATGGAGGAGATGCTAAACACACTGTGGCTAACACTATCCACCAGAAGTTAGATGCTACTAGACTCAGAGTGTTTTTGGACAAAAATGAGCTGAAGCTTGGGGATTTTTTCCCTAGAGCTTTAGAAGAAGCAATGGCTACTGCTTCACTTCACATAGCCATTTTTTCTGAGAATTATGCACAATCCCCTTGGTGTTTGGCTGAGTTGGCATTCATGCTGCAAACTGGCGTCAAATTTATCCCTGTTTTCTATCATGTTGAGCCGTATACTTTAAGATGGGCGATTGAAGGAAAAGGAATTTATGGAGAGGCCTTCAGCAAGCATGAAATGAAGAGAAGGTATACCTCAAATACTGTTCCTCTGTATTGTTTGGTGGATGCCCGTTTGAACGTAGATCTTAATTAATTAAAATAAAAATATGTATTATTATGAAATGTTCTCAATTATTATTTTTTTATCTTTTTTATTTGTCATATATCAGAGTTGAGTTAAGTTTGTTCTACTGTGCTTGCATGCTGTTCCACCTGAGCAGATACAGCTCACAACTGCTTCATAGCTGGAAGTTGGCACTCTATAAAGCTTCCTTGTACAATGGTGAGATCATTAATTATCAGGGGTAAGCACAAAATAATCTTTCTACAATGAAGATATTTATGTCTTTCTTCAAATGTTTATTTCATTCATATATCACAATTTTTTTTAAATAAGTGGATATATCTCTATATTTTTACATAACTTTTTTAAAAATAATTATGTTAGTGATAAATTATAGAGTGTGATTTTGTGGCTACACCACCTATTACATCATCAATAGAAATTTAGAAATCTCACTAAGTCATCTCTATTTGCGAATGAATGGTGATATGACTTGATTGATGACTTATACCTCCTCAATCCAGCTACCCTACCTAGATAGACAAGGCACATCAATGGCTTTAGCCTAGTTGACCTCACCTTGCTCACATTGTCCTTCTTGAACCCTCTATAAAACACTCAACACCATTACTCCATGTTTATTACTTTGTTGTTGTACCTCCCTCACACCACTCATGTATTCCCAACTCTTTGGAAATGAATATGTGCTTTACATGTTTTGAATTTGCACTATTTTTAGGAAATTCACTTTTATGTTACGTAAATTTATTTTTGTAAAGAAAAGAAGCATAATAAGTTTGTTCAAAAGAAGCAATATATATACATTGAGGATTAATACGTAACAAAATATAATATGTAATATATTATTGGAAAAACCTTTATGGATAAATAGTAAAATTCTATTCTATTGTAAAAAAAATTACGGTTAATCAATACAATAAGAACATCTTACTTCACACTTAAACATGCACCAATACTTATGACCACATCAAAAACAATTTTACATATTACATGAATCATGAAAAAGATGAACACTAATTATAGAAAAAATAAAAAGAAAACCAAAATAAAACCTAATAGTTTAATTAAATATGTTCAATTTTTTTATATAAAAATACTTCTGCACTCCTTACCTAAACTTGTACCCAAGAAATAGGTATTATTAACTCATTCACTACTACATGATTTGCTTGCTTCTTCTTTATTAATATGCAATTCAACTCTATCTTTTACTCATCACACCATTACCATTACCCCATTAGCCTTTTGTCTTTCAAGCATTTCTGCATTAATCCAACTTTATTTGTTTTCCTTGTTTTTGTCTGCCCCAATTTATAATAAAGCATTAGCCTTAGCCTTAGCCTATGAAGTATTTCAAACACCAAGTTTCTTTTATCAACATTCTTTTGTATTTCAATTTGTATGTAATAGTGATCTATTCTCTTCTAACATTGTGGACAACCCAAGTAAGGCCTACAAAATGATTTTGATGACTAAGAATTGTCCTACCTACTCCCACAACATCTAAATAAGTGTATTTTGATGGTCTAAGAATTGCCTTGCCTATTTCAACTTTGGATACAATAATACCCTTTGCTTATACTTTTGTTAACGAAATATATGTTATATGATGTCTTCATAAATCATTGTTGACAAGATGTCAAACACATGCTAGCTAGAAGTATGTACAATTCTCTAGATGCCATGAGATTGTGAGTGCTTTTCAAGAAAGATGAGTTCAAGCTTAGGGATTTATTGCCTAAAGCTTTAGAAGAAGCCATGGCTACTTGCTTCAATTGATTTTAGAGAGCTATGCACAATCCACTTGGTGTTTTGAGGGACTAGTGTTTATGGTGAAAACTTGCACCACAATTATCTCTTTCTTTTATCATGTTGAGCCTTTTGGCATAAGGTGGGTTGTTGGAGGAAAAGAAATATATGTAGATGCCTTCTCTAAGCATGGAGAAAATGATACATACAATGTAGAATTGTTTTAGTAGCGAAAACAAGCATTCTCATAAGTTTCATGTTGTATTAGCGACATCATTAAGAATAGTAAGTGCCTTGACGCTATTCCTCTCATTAGAGGTTAAGTGACACCCCTTTACACATTTTTTAATTGTAAAGTACTTGTTATTTTTCATTTGCTCTATATTCATTCACTTGAAAATTTAATGTATAACTAACAATTTTAAATAGAGATAAAATAGATAGTTTTTAATTGTAAAATGTTTCCTTAAATTTTATAGTTAAATATGAAACTTCAAATTTTAAATTTGTATTTGAAATTTATATATTAATATTATCAATTAATTATAATGAAGTTTTTTATCTTTAGGTGCCTAGAGTATTGTGGATATGATTTATTATGAGATGAATAAAGACATGCAGTTTTATTTATTTGGAAAATGACCTAATACATAATCTACTTTCTTAAGAGTCATCAATACACTTCTTTGTCTTAATGTTTTCCTCCAAATTTTTTCCTTCAACTTTCATTCTAAAATTATAAGCAATATATTAAATTATGGTTTGTCTCTTTTGCCTACAAACTTTAGTTTAACATTTTTTTATTACAACTTCATTAACCTATTTTTGTTACTTGTAAACATTAATTATGTTGAGAGACATTATATCGTGTACATTAAAACCAAAGCACAACAAATAGATACTAAAAAAAAAAAAACTATAAAATTAAAAATATGTCTGACATAATTAAATGGTAACATACAAGCAAATAATTATGTTGAGACATGGAGTCTCATACTGTGACCATGTACATAAAAGGACCTTATCTTTGACAACCATTTACACATCAAATAATTAATATTTAATATTTAAACACACACACACACCCATAAAAATGGTTAACTAGTAGACCTGAACCACAAATTTGTTCTACGGGAATAAGAGATGAAGTGGATGCAGTTGGGTTGGGGTTGTTGTGTCCCTTCCACTCTTTAATAGACTCGCATATTGTGGAACCACTTTTATACTGCATAGAAGCCATTGGTAGTTTCCTACACGTCCTACAAAGAAGGATGCTGCCCTACCATTTTGAGCTCTCCATTCTAACTTAGATATATTAGTTGGAAAAACAAATGCCTAAATATCTACACTAGTAGTGTCGTATGCCCAACTAGCACTTCATTGACTTGGTGGAATAATAATTCATAGAGTCCACAAGGTCAACTAAGGGTCAACTAAGGGTGTTGTATGCCCAACTAACACTTTGTTGACTTGGTGGAATAATAATTCATATCTAGTCCACAAGGTTCCTTTCTGTGTAGTGGTGTAAGGTTGTAATGGTGAATGTCAATTCCCTTGAGATATTCTATAATATCAACATTTGAAATCTTATGTTGTGATTTTAATTTTAATTTGATAAACATTTACACGTCAAACAATTAATATATAATATTTATACAATGTACATATAAGTATATAATATTTACTATATTTTAGAAAGTAAAAACAAAATAAAAGAATTCTTGAAATAAGGAATAATGACTTTTACAAAAGTAAAATTGAAATTTGCATAAAAAATAAAATAAGTGTTCAAATAAAGATAAAATAAATAATATAATAATAAATAAAATAATTCTAAAAAAAATATGTATCATAATATATAAATATAATTTGAAATAAAATAAAATAACTCTTAAATAAAAAAAAACAGAAATATTTAATATATTTATATTAATATTTATTATATTTTTCAAAATAAATATAAAACAAATAATATTAAAATTATATAATTCTACCAATAAAATAAAATAATTTTTAAATAAATAAAAAATCATTTCATAACTTATTTTTTTTAATAAATATATATTCAATGTGTTTTAATTTCTATGCACAGCTAATAAAATATGTATATGTTTCTACGGGCATATTCGAAACCATACAATTCTATGTTTGGCATTTTTTTTGTTTATTTTAAAAAGTAAATAAAAAATTTGCTTGTCAAGGGCTGGTGACCCTTACACATCTTTTCAAATTTTTGTTCCCTTTAAATATTTAATGGTGTTCCACGTGTTGATTGTTCAGTGACGAGGAGAAAGCGGTGAAGAATGTGGTTGAAATCATATTAACAGAATTGGAGAAGGTGCTATTAGATGTTGCCAAGCATCCCGTCGGTTTGGATGAAGTAGATCAAGACTTTAATGACAAGATTGCACTGCAATCTGCTGGGCCAATACAAATTGTGGGGATCTACGGAATGGGTGGCATGGGCAAAACTACCCTTGCAAAGAGACTCTATAACAAAAAATGCTTGACCATTGGTAAGTCAAGTTTTCTTTCCGATGTTCGTGAAGCTGCAAAGAACAAGGAATTGCACCAGAAACAAAAAGAACTTCTGAAGGACCTGGACCTTTATAGCAGAGATTTTAAAAATGTAGACAAAGGCAAAGAGATTCTAAAAAGCCGTTTGAAATCTGTTTCTGTGCTCATCGTTCTAGATGATGTGGATCACATAGATCAATTAGATGCTCTATTACCAGCGAAGGAGAGCCTTGGCCATGGAAGTTTGATTATTGTGACCACACGGGAGTTGAGTGTCCTTAGAGCAGGAGGTATCTCCACTCAATATAAAATGAGAACACTGAATGACGCTCATGCCGAGCAGCTTTTTGGTTGGCATGCATTCGGACAAACCTCTCCATTTTTGGGATTCGAGGATCTTGCTAAAAGTTTCATATATGCTTGCCATGGTTTGCCTTTGTCACTCAAGGTCTTAGGGGTTCTGCTTTGTGGGGAGTCTAGCAAGAAATATTGGCAGTCTCGATTAAACAAATTGTCCAGAATAGTGCCAACGACATCAAATCGAGGCTCAAAATAAGCTATGATGCTCTCGATAAAGAAGAGAAAGAGATGTTTTTGGATATAGCGTGTTTCTTCGGTGGACGGTTAAGCAGTACGGCCATTGCAGTATGGGACAGATCAGAGTGGAATGGTCTGCACGGTTGGTAAAGGCTTGTGAATAAATGTCTTGTTGAACTAGACGAGAAGAATCTCATCAGAATGCATGAGCATTTGAGAGATTTGGGAAGGGAGATTGCAAATCAACAGTCACCATATCGTCTTTGGTCTAAAAGCAGATTATCGAGATTCAGCCTCAACAGGTGAAGTTGGTGCTTTCTTTTATGGCTTTATTAATCATGGCATGGGAACAAGCTCCTCCCTGAGCCTGCCTTCTAGTCAGTTCTATTGCTTTAAAATAATTCTTATTTTTACTTTTGACTATTCAGGAAGCAGTTCGAATCCGAGGAATTGCAAACGCATTTGGTGACAATTGTTTCCTCCGGCAAGGAAATATCATAATAAACACAAGCCAAGGAGAGCGTATCCTCTTGCCCGGCTCGCTTGGATTGAAGGTTTTTGTTGGAAATGGATATTTTATTAATGAAGAACATAGCGAACTATTAAGAGAACTGGTCTGCCTTCAGTGTGATAGATTTCAGCACCAAAATCTTCCGTCGTGGCTTTCATTGAAAAAATTAAGAATTTTAGAACTTTCCTGCCGTGACAGATTAGAATGTTTGTGGGATGGTGATGCGGATGTAAGTATCTTGCTTTATGGTAGTTTAAAAAAGGCTTGGAATTTTTATTTTTTTTAATTTATGCTACGTATGCTAATTGTATCGCAAATTGGCTGTAGGCTCCTTTGCAGTTAAGAGAATTGGTTATTTCCATGACCGGCAATTTGGAGAAGATAGAAAGTTTAAAAAGCCTGAGGTCATTGGAGACACTCAGCATATATGACTGTACAGAATTGAACACCCTTCCAAGTCTCGCAGAGGCAACTTCTCTCAGAAGATTTGATGTGAGACGCTGCACCAAATTGGAGAAGATAGAAAGTTTAGAAAGCCTGAGATCATTGGAGACACTCATCATATATGACTGTATAGAATTGAACACCCTTCCAAGTCTTGTAGAGGCAATTTCTCTAAAAGAAATTAAATTGAGAGACTGCAACAAATTGGAGAAGATAGAAAGTTTAGAAAGCCTGAGATCATTGGAGACACTCATCATATATGACTGTACAGAATTGAACACCCTTCCAAGTCTCGCAGAGGCAACTTCTCTCAGAAGATTTGATGTGAGACGTTGCACCAAATTGGAGAAGATAGAAAGTTTAGAAAGCCTGAGATCATTGGAGACACTCATCATATATGACTGTATAGAATTGAACACCCTTCCAAGTCTTGCAGAGGCAACTTCTCTAAAAGAAATTAAATTGAGAGACTGCAACAAATTGGAGAAGATAGAAAGTTTAGAAAGCCTGAGATCATTGGAGACACTCATCATATATGACTGTACAGAATTGAACACCCTTCCAAGTCTTGCAGAGGCAACTTCTCTCAGAAGATTTGATGTGAGACGTTGCACCAAATTGGAGAAGATAGAAAGTTTAGAAAGCCTGAGATCATTGGAGACACTCATCATATATGACTGTACAGAATTGAACACCCTTCCAAGTCTCGTAGAGGCAACTTCTCTCAGAAGATTTGAGGTGGTACGCTGCACCAAATTGGAGAAGATAGAAAGTTTAGAAAGCCTGAGATCATTGGAGACACTCATCATATATGACTGTATAGAATTGAACACCCTTCCAAGTCTTGCAGAGGCAACTTCTCTAAAAGAAATTAAATTGAGAGACTGCAACAAATTGGAGAAGATAGAAAGTTTAGAAAGCCTGAGATCATTGGAGACACTCATCATATATGACTGTACAGAATTGAACACCCTTCCAAGTCTCGCAGAGGCAACTTCTCTCAGAAGATTTGATGTGAGACGCTGCACCAAATTGGAGAAGATAGAAAGTTTGGAAAGCCTGAGATCATTGGAGACACTCATCATATATGACTGTACAGAATTGAGCACCCTTCCAAGTCTTGCAGAGGCAACTTCTCTAAAAGAAATTGAATTGAAAAACTGCAACAAATTGGAAAAGATAAAAAATCTAAAAGGTCTAAATTCACTGGAAACACTCGAGATAGATTACTGTCCAGAATTAGATGGGCTTCCAAGTCTTGCAGAATTAACTGCTCTAAAAAGGTTTGATTTTTTAAAGTGCCACAGATTGGAGAAAATAGAAGGTTTAGAACGTCTGAGATCACTGGAGACGCTCAGAATAGAGGACTGTGCTGCATTGGACGCCCTTCCAAGTCTTGTAGAATTAATTTCTCTAGAAGAATTTAAATTGAAAAAATGCCACAAATTGGAGAAGATAGAAGGTTTAGAACGATCGACATCATTGAAGAAGTTGGAAGTGCATGCCCTCTCGAAGGGGCCGTTTACAGTCAGCTTGGAGCACCGTGAGAGATTGAAGTCACTGGTAGTTGTAGCAAACGACAGACCAGCTGTTGAACCATTCATCAGTAACATACAGGTAATAGAAAATAGTTGAATTAGAAATATAAAAGTCTATTTATTATTACGAGGCATCTGATTTTGTGATGCCTGTGCCTTTTGCAAATTATGTGCAGAAATGGCCAAGGGAAGTGATAATATGCACGAGGGCAGTGATTGATGTGGGCTCGCTGAAAAACTTCTTTACCTCTTTTCCTCTGAAAAACGTGGTTGAATTTGGGTTATTTGGACGTGTAGCATTGAGTGTGCCGGAGAGTGCCGCCAATGCCATTCTGATATGCTTTATTATAGATTATGTTTGTCCAAACTTACTCTTCCAAATACACACGGACAGAGGCAATCATTTTAATGCCGAGATGACTAATGGAAAATGGCTATGGATGGGCATTTTCCCACAAAGTTCAGATTGGCTTCAGTCAAAACGATACGAGATTTGGGCATTCAGCGAGGGCAAAGATGTAAAAGTGAAAGAGGCATGGTTAGTGATGGGCGAAGAGGGGAGCATAGTAGAGGCTTTTCATCAGCTTTCCCAAGGGTAAGAGTGCTGAACTAGTTTTATACAAAATAACAGTTGTAAATCTTTTCCTCAATTTTTTTTTTTTTGATTTGTCTTTGGTCAAATATATATTTGTGATGGTGTAATAGGAAGAATTCCAGGTTAGGATAGATGCAATAAGGCCACAATCTAATTTAGCAGTCTATCTGTTGGAGACAGATTAATCAAGGCAATGAGTAAGGGAAAGTATAATTAAATTATAAATAGTTATAAATGTATAATAGATTGTTTAGTTTTATTGAAAAATGATTGTCTTTTGTTAATAATGAATATTTTGTATATTTCAAAGTTTGGATTTGTATTTAGATAGTCTTGTGTGTAGTGTTGGTTTTCAAAATATTTATCTAGACATTGTATTTAAAAATAAAGGTTGGGGATGAAAATCAATTTAAGATAACGAGATAAAGGCATTATTAGATCATAGGTATTTAAAGACCAATTCATGAGGTGGTTCTTTTCCACTTTAAAAGCGAAAATATTGAGTAGAGAATGTTAAATTTTTCATATATTTTTTTGAAAATGTTAAAATGGAAAGGAAGAAGAATGAATAAAAATGTGAATAGACAATGGAGAGATTATCTTCAAGTGAATGAAATTGGTAAAATATGAGTGTTGTTTATATTCAAATAATATAGCAATTGTTTCTAAATAATTATAGTGTTAGAAAAAAATACTTTAAAAAAATTAAACCATTTTTAATATTGTTACAAATAATTATTGATATTAATAGTTATTTTTTATTTTTCATATATTCATTATATTTTTAAAACGATAAGATTTTTATAAACCAGTAAAATCAATTAAAGATACTATTGAATGACTCATTGCAAAAATATTAAGTTGGTTTACGCAATTGTTGAATGACTCTAAAATCCATATTTAACTAGCAGTTGTTAAACATTTTTATTTATTTTGTTTTGATAGTTGATCTTGGGGCCAACCCATAATTTGAATTAAAAGAAGTCCCATTCTTCTCTTCACTTTGGGATCTTTGCATCCTTCCTCCCTCAAGTTGTGAATCTCCCATTTTTTTGAACGTATACTTGTTTTTGCATTATGCATTATGCATTATTCTCATGATTTTTTTTCTCTCATATATGTTTTTCAACTATAGTAGTCTAGATAGGATGTGCAAATTCTTCAATAGGATGAGACTATTGGATGAGCAAGAAGAAGCTACAATAATTGAGTTTTTTTTTAAATTGTTGGGAGCAAACTGAAACACATCATAGAGATGGTTTGAATCAAGGTTTGAAATTAAAAGTTGAACTCTACTATATTTTTAAATAGAAGAGTCATGTTGAATGGTTTTTTAAAAATATTAATTAATTTAATAATCAAAGGTGGTTCTTGATTAATTGAAATAGAATATATATTTATAATTTTTAATGTGAATTAGATAATGAATTGTTAAATTAATCATTCAAAAACTGTATTAGATGGTATTTTAAATAAGGTGATGTCCAAAATTAAGAAAGAACACCATTATAAAAAATCATGATGTGAACATTAGAACCCAAATGGCCAATTTCACTAGATTAGTAAGTTCCAGCTCCACATTTATTGCCTTGATCTTGTTACAACCCATAGTAAGAAAAAACATAATTCAAGCCCACTTAAGCCATGATTTTCCTCTATCATTTACCATACTTTGAAGAGTGGGTTAGGGAGTGCTATTTCTCCATGTTTGTTCCATTGAGATTTGGAGTGGTTACAATATCCACATTGAACAATACTAATCTTTACCTAAATGCAATTGTTGCTTATCGCAAGGTTGATATTGGTAAATATTTATAGAAGATGAGATCTAAGCTACTTATCATAGGGTTAAATATTGTATTTACTTTATCAAATTGTCTGCAAAGTCCGTACAAGATGGTATTTGTAGACATCCTCTTTAAGGTTTCGTACAAATCAAATTGTCTTTCATCTCAGGTA